>PVIR01004551.1:0-78315 GCA_004026965.1 Petromus typicus
GTGGTGATTAAGTTTATATGATGTCCTCAGATTAGAGCCCCGATTTGATAGGAAGAAGAGACATCAGAGATGTGAGGATATACGAAGGTGGCCTCGTGCAGGCCAGGAACACAGCTTTCTCAAGCTCAGCTTCGCTGGCAATCTGTGGAAGCCCCCCGTCTATGCTCTTTTGTTAGTTCTAGTTGACTAAGATATTTCTTACTCTAGGTGGCCGAGAAAAGGTGCAATAAAACAAGTGGAGATAATTACTGTAACCACCTTCAAGTGTTGGAAAAGTAGCTAATGAGCGGATCCTAATGACCCAAGGACTTAGGGTAGAATTTTTAAAAAAGAAACTCCTCAGGGAACTAGGGGGGATAGCTCAATGGTAGGGCACTTGCCTATCATGCTGAAGGACTAGGTTTCAACACCATACTATCAAGAAAATCATTTGTCATGATTTGGAATTAATGTATTTTTAAACCCAAAAGTTAGGAATATCTTAAATTTTAAAAAATTTTATCAAGGCATGTAATGTGTACAAAGTGAATGTATGAAAATGATACCACTGGCCCCATAATACATAACGTGTACCTTAATACTTTTCTTTCTTGTGTTGAGCTTACCCTGAACTTGGAACAATTATCAAGAGGTTGATATCAGATATACACCTACCAAGAAAGACAGCCCAGCACAGCTGTCGGACCTGAGGATGACTATAGTCGGCCCTAGGAAACTGTTCTGAGAGTTCCCTCTTTCATAAAAAATTAAAAGTTACATTTTTTCACCTTTTTTTTTTTGGATACCAAGGATGAACTCAGGACCTTGCACTTGTCATGCAGTTGTGGCACCACTGAACTAAATCCTCAGCATTGTTTTTTCATCCATAAGAAGAATCCAGTCTTGTCATTTGATACAACGTAGATGGAATTAGGTATCGCTACATTAATCATTATGTTGAACCAAGCACAAAAAGACAAACAGCCAATGATCTCACTCACGTGGAATCTAGAAAAGTTTGTCTCAGAAGCTGAGAGGCAAGTCCTGGTTGCCAGAGGCCGACACAGATGGGGAGAACAGCTCAGTGGGTACCAAGCAGCCCATAGGAGCAAGAAGCGCTGGTGGCTATTGCAGAGTAGCGTGACTGTAACAGTCACGTCCGGAGCATTTCACAAAATCAGAAGTAAGAATTATCTATTTTTAAATAAATATCCTTTTCGTTGGATTTTTCCCATTTACAAATGAAATTTTACTTTTCACCTATAATTAGAAACATTACACTGAGACTGTACAAATTTAGGTCAAAATAAAACTATATGTATTTTATAGTTTCATAAAACATTTACTGAATCTTTTAAAGAAAGCCACAGTAACCACAGTATATCCAAAGGTGTTGACTTAATGACTATAAGCAAGACAAAGCAATAGGATCGTGCTTCCTTTGCAGACTGGGGACAATGAAATGTTCAGCTACAGTTTCTCATAGAAATATGAAACGACAGTCATGGAGAATACATTTCCTCACAAATAACTGATGGGTGATGAATATAGATCACACAAAAACACAAACAGAAAATTGGAGTTATTCATAGTTAACATACTTGCTGTATTTAAAAGTTCCCATAGAAGCTCATGATAAATTGCTTCTATTTTTAGACTTTTCAAGGAAGGTATATTCTATTATTAATTGTTAAAACTACTCATATTTGAAAGTGTTATACTACATATTAAAATAACTTTAGACAAAATGCTTTTTCCCAGTAAATAGCTGGTTTGCTTAAAAAGTTTAGAATTACAATGAAAGGCATTTAAAATCACATTAATTCTTTTTATAAGCATTGAAAAATTAAGACATTATTTATGTATTCATTTTATAGTTTTTCTTTATTGCAGCAATTAATTTTAAAATTAAACATATATTATTGGAGAAAAGTTAGTATTGTGATTATTTGCCAGGTGCTTCCAATGGGGCAGAATTTAGAACTAGATTATCCATAATAAAAACATTCTATGATTGTGAGCCACCCTTAATATAGGGTATGGGTGTCTGTAGAGGTTGAACCAGTTGGGAGAATTTTAACAACCATTTCTTGTTAAACATAATATTTTCCCTATAACATTTATTTATCTATCATACAATACTGTTTCCTATTATGTCAGTATGTCATTATACAGAAAGCATAATGCCATCAGATTCTTACAGAAGCCAATCAAATCAGTAAAATAAATAGTAGCACTCACTTTCAGGCATATAGATTGTAAGACTGAAGTTTGCTTTGCTTTGTTTTTTTGTAGCAACAAAGAACAAAGTTGAACAGGAATCAAAATGGCTAAATATGCAAGAAATCGTTATTCTCAGTGACATGGCTACACAGAATGCATTATTCTGCTTGTTCTTTTCATCTACTGAAATTTCAAGATGAAAAGCAGTTTTCTACAGGTTCGCAAAAGAGCATGATAACAAGAGCATCTTTGTGAGCCCATAGTGTCTTGAGTCCTTAGCGCTGTTTCTCAGTGCCTTGTGGTCAGGTCCTCCTGAGAAGGATCCACTTTCTGCTTTCAGAGTCTAGGTCTTGTGTCCATCACTTAGTTAGTTATGAAGATCATTTATTATTCCCATGTATAAGTGAAATGAATGCAACTAAATAAAATAGAGAAAATCTTATGTATTTTATTGGGAGATACTTCAGACAGTTTCTTTGGCTAGGAGGTGTTGCAGGAATTAGTTGTCTTAGGCATACAGTGTGAGCTAGAACTGAAAATAAGAGATTGCTGTCCACCCCCTCCCCCCGCCCGACCCAGGGGACCCAGGAAAGGAGTATGGGGTCACGAAGTAGATGTCCGAAGTGTCCATTGACTTTGCTTTACTGTAACAATACCTAAGACAATGTGCTCACAAAAAGGAAAGGTTTTGGCTCACGGTTCTGGAGGCTCCAGTCCACAGTTGGTTGTTATGGTTCTGTGGTGAGGCAGCAGAGCCTTGGGGGAGCTTGTAGTGAAGGAAGATGGTGACCTCGCCGCAGCCAGGAAGCAAAGAGAGACACAAGAAGGAGCTGGGGATCCCAGTATCCCCTGCAATGGGACCTCGCCAGTGACTTGCTTTCCTTCCATTAGGTTCCACTCCCTCTTAATGTCCTACCTGCTCCCCAGAGCACCTCAGGCTGGAACCAAGCCTTCCACAGAAGGGCCTTTGGAGGCACTTACCCAAAACATGTCACCAAGGGAGTCTTAGGAAGAGGCTTCTTTTCTGTAGTCTGGACATTTTAGTATCATGACCATTACTCTCTGAATTGGGGGAGTTTCCTGTGGGTCAAGCTTCAAGGTTGAGTTATGCTCTGAAAAAAGGCTTTTGTCCACAGTGACTTGAGCAGCCCTCAGCTTGATACTTAAAAAAGGCTCAGTAAGGGGACAGGGGTTAAGGGTAAGAAGGGAAATATAATGATTTTATAAAAGGAACAGCTTATGTTTATAGGGGTTGGGGGGCAGGGGACAGGGAAATGGGAAAAAATGAGAATTAAGTCATGTCATGTACTGGTAAATATTCTCAATGTTGGTTGTAATCATAACATATATATATAAAATGTACCAATAAAATCAATTTTTTAAAAAGCCTCAGTAAACCCTACTCTTGAATACTGACCACTCCAGACGGGATAAAGCACATTTCTGGTGTCATTTGTACCATCTGTACTATTTGCTGAACTCACCAGCCCTGATGATTACTTAGGCCTGGAATTCTCTACTGTGGGTTACTTTGCCTGTTTCTCTGAGGGAACATGTTTGATTGGCACAGCTCGGGACAGAGCATGACTGGCGGAGGTGGGTAGAGTCAGGGATGCTGTCCCACGTCCTACAGTGCCTCGCACAACCTCCTTAACGAGGATTATCCTTAATGTTCTGAGAGAACCCTCTCCTTCCAGCCTTCCCTGTACTCCTGTCCACCCCAGGAATGAAAATCAGAGCAGTATCATGATATTTGGCAAGGGTGCCTGGCTCTGTTGTTCAGAGTAAAAATAAGCAAGCAATTGTTTATGAGATTATCCCTCTCTATAGTTTTATCTGAAATATATCTAACTAACATTGCCATAAACATGCTAAGTTAGTTACTTTTATTCTCAAGACTGACAAGCAAATGTGCTTCTGTCAAAATAAACAGGCGAATTATACAGCTAAGATTTCTATGTAGACATAAACAACCATCATCCTCTGCTGGAAAATTTTATAACTTTCATTAAGTATTTTGGGGGAGGAAGTAGAATTGGCACAGGTAAATCTAGTTTAACAAATGTCTCAGGCCACTATTTCCTCTGCAGTGTTGGGCCAGAGTGGCCAGATCAGCACACTCCACCAGCCATGGATGTGGACTGTACACCTGCTTCCAGGCAGCCCTGAGCTTGAACCTGACTGGGGGTAGCTAAAGCAGGGGTGGGCCACATTCTTTCCTGGAAAAGACCAGAAAAACTTATGATAAAATGGAGAGATGTTTAGGATGTGTTTAGAGAAAAGGAGAAAAACAAGAACCATTATAATCTATTGTATGATAACAGCTGGGCAAGACCATTAAAAACTTGGTGTGCGTGGCAGAGATTTTTTCTCAGTGTGCACTGGACCACTGAGCTAGAGCCCCAAGGCCCAAAACAATTGTTAAAACATTTTTTAATCCTCATACTTTCACCAAAAAATAAAGTATTCCAAGGTGTTCACATTTTTTTCTGAAAGTAGGACTAAATGAAACTTTTCTGTTTTCCAAACTGTGTATAATTTTTAAATAATAAAAAACCTTAACCCCTGCTTCTATAGCATGTATCATTATACTTTAATATCATTTATAAGTAAATTCTACAGCAACAGAGAAAAGAACAGAAGAATGTAGTATCAAATAGCGCCTAAACTTGTGGTGTACTCCGTACATTCATTTCACCATCTTATTATGCATTTTTTGTTTTTTGGTTATATTGAGGGGCCTACAGAGCCCTTAAGCAGGGATAGACTTGGCCTAAGTGTTGCCTTTAGCTGCGGCCCCTCAGTGAGTGCCTTGGGCATATCTGTGACTGGTATAGGAGGAGATGCTGGCCTGGTCACCTCTGCCCAATGTCAAAGAGCTCTGATTGGTCATTTCGGTCCCACAGTTGGACTTTCCCTGTCTCCCACAGGATTCATCTGAGAGTGCTTTTGGTCTGCACCCTGCACCCTTCTAGCTGTCTGCCTCCTAGACAGTGTGACCCGTGTGTCCCTGACCATGACTTGGAATTCTCTGAAGGTGATACTATGTGCACATGCTGTAAGATAAGTGAAAAGTAAGTTTCCTAGATACAAGCACCAGTATTCATTTTGTGTGTCAATCTAGGGCGGACTGCAGAGATAAACATAGACTGCAATAGTCAACTTCATGTGTCAACTAGACTGGGCCACGAGATGCGCAAATAGCTGATTAAACATTACCTCTGGGTGTCATTGTGAACATGTTTCTGGAAGAGATTAGCATTTAATCAACACTCTTAATACACTGCTTTGACCTTTGCAATGTGGGTAGGTAATTGTCTAATCTGTTGATGGTTCACATAGAGCACAAAGGTAGAAGAAGGAATCTCTCTCTCCCCTTCTTACTCTCCCTCTGCATCTTTTCCTTCTTCCTCCCTTACTCTTACCCTATCATTCGCTGCCTGAGTTGTGGTATCCACCTTCTCTTCTGTGTAACGCTCCTGGTTTTCAAACCATCAGACCTGAACTAGAATCTACACCATCAGCTGTAGCCTGACCCAAGAGCCACTACTTGATGATAAATCTCCTTATATACGTATTTGTCTCTCATTATTGGGGGGAGGATGTTCCAGAACCTTGTGGTTACCAAAATCTACAGATGCTCAACTCTTATATAAATGATGGTATATTTGCATTTAACCTGTACATGTCCTCTTGTATACTTTAAATTTCTCTTCAAATTACATATAATAGTTAACACATTATATATGTTATACAAACTGTTGTTATATTGTATTATTTAGGGCATAACGGGAAACTTCCTGTTCATGTTTAGTACAGACAATTTTTTCCTGAGTAGTTTTGCTCAATGCCTGATTGAATTCTTGGACACAGAAGCTGTAAGTAGAAAGGGCTGGCTGTGTATGATCCTGTTTGTTCTGTTACTCTGGAGAACTTTGAATAATAGAGATAGATGCCACTTTTCTAAAAAAGCATTACTTGGAACTAATTCAGGATGAATAAGAGAGTTGTACTGATAGTAGAGAGTTCCCCTCTCCCCTTCACAGCTCTCGGTATCAGCATCTTGTTTTTTCCATCTACTGAAAGTAAGAAGTTAGCAGTGATCAGCATTCTGAAGCGGACTACTGTGGGTTTAGTGCAGATCTCATCAGTTGTCCTGTAATCTCTTTTGCAGAGCAACGCAGGGTTGCACTTTGTGTTGAGCGCATACCTTTGTATGAGTCTGTGGCATATGTTCCAGCAGACATGCTGAAATCATCATACTTTTGTTGGAATCAAAGCACTTCTGGCTCTTTTTAAATGCAAGTGTACATATGACACTGATTCGCGGTGTTTATAAAGTTTATCCTCGCTTGCTGAGACAATGTACAGGGGAGGGGGGTTTTTCAGAGTACATATTTGTAACACTCATCTCTTCATCAGAGCTGGGCCTTTACACCACGAACCATCGCCAGGACATTTTGTCAGCAAGGGTGACCTCTGATTCAGCCTAAATAGATATGTGATGTTCCAGTTCTTTACTTGGCCTCTTAGACCACTTTCCATGAGATCAGTTATGGCAGAGGTCAAATGGTAGATTCATCTCGTGTCTGGGGCTGTCTCCAGCCCCCCGAGGCCTCTGTGCACTTGGTGTTGGAGTGGAGTTACTGTCTAGTCTCTTGTTCTGTTGTTGTCCTAAGACTTCCCTTTGTCGTCATTCACAGACCTCTCCCCTTTCTTGTTTGGCATCTTAGCCTGGGTTCTATTCAGAAGTAGAGCTCAGATCCAGGTTTGCATGCAGGTATTCTACTCTAGAATGTGACCCATGGGTCCACAGTAAAGGGTGGCACAGGAGGAAAGGTGGGTGCGATACTGATTGGTCACTGCTGTGGATAGCTGGGGCTCCATCACAGGGGACTAAGGAGCTTTGTAATAATGATAAGACAAGTCTTACTCACGTACCTGATTCCTTGATAGCTGAAGCTTGACTGTGGGGCTGTTGGCCCTGCACTTCTGAGATGAGAGTGTGTGTGTGGAGGGGGATTTCATAGACAGCACACCCCATAGTCAGCACCTGCAGGGGCCTGATGCTGTGGTGCTCCACCTGTGAAAGCCATGGGGTAGCCTGCCGTGGAGAAGTTATCTCGGTTATGTGATTTCTGGCTTCTATACCTCTTTTTCACTTTAAGCCCTTATATTGGTGGAGCAGTTTGTATTGGTGGAGTTAGTGGCATGATGGCAAAGGACACAGGGTGACAGCCTTGTATGCTGTCCCACTGCCAGGGGAAAGGTTGTTCTCTGTGCCTGTCACATACCTGTCTTCCTGCTTCTCTCCTCACACCTGTCCTGGATTCCTTTCATCTCCTGGCTGGGTGGGATACCTTGTTTTCTGTCATGCATTCCCTTTCGGTGTGTACTGTGGAGGTAAATCCTTCACTAGCTTCTTGGAAAAGACTCCTTGGAGGTCAGTGTCTGTAGCTGTCTGCATAGCTGGAAATGTTATTTTATTCTTACATCTAATGAGAAGATTGGAAATCGGATCCTTTGCAGCTTTGAAGGCATTACTCCCTTGTGTTCTGAATTTTAGTGCTATGAAATCCAAAGTTGGAATTGGGATTCCCAAGCTTTTGAAATGAACTGGGCCTATTCCTGGTTCCTCCCCCCCCTTCTACTTCTCCCTCCCTCCCTCCTTGGTTCCCTCTCCCTCCTCTCCTCCCTCTCTCTGTTCTCCTCTCTCTCCAGAAGCTTGGAGTGTCTTTGGTTTTTCCTCAGTGTTCTGAAACTTTACAGCAATGTGACTTCATGTGGGCTTGTTATTAGCCAAGGTGTGGATAGTTATGAGGCTTTAAATCTAGAAATTGTTTTTTAGTTCTGGGAAAGTTGCTTGAGTTATTTTATTAAAGGCTTCTTTATCCCTCTATTTTTCCATTCTTTCTTTTGGAATTTTTGTTTACTCAACTGTAAATTCTCTTGATCTGTTCCTTAAAAATTTTTTTTGTTATTGTTAGTGTATATTTTCTAGATTTTCCTCAATTTTAATCCAATATCTTTAGGTAGTTTACAGTATAAATATTCATGCTTGTTTCTTATGTTTGTTTCATATACATGTGAAATTCTTTAAAATATATAATATGTTGAATGCAGATTTTACTCCACATATAATGGGATTGATCCCCCCAAAATTCATTACGTTAAGAATATAATTAGTCAAAATGCATATGCTATCTTGGAAATGTAGCTCCATGGAGAGTGCTTGCGTATCAGTTTGAGAACTTGAGTTTGATCCTTCGCTCTGGAAAGAAAAATTTAAAAGCATAACTTAGTGTTTTGGTTTTGATAAGAAATATCCCACAAAAGGTTCGTGTGTTCAGAGTAGGGTTGTGGAAAGGGATTAGCTGAGGGGCCTTATGCTTCGCTGTGCCAATGATGAGTTCGTCGCTGACTCCACTGTCAGGAGACGGTGCCCGGTTGGGGAAAGAAGGGCTGTGGCTGTGAAGGTAAGTTTCTCTCTTTGGCTCGTCTTTGCTGTTCCGCCGGTTGGGCGAGGTGAGTGGCTTTGCTCACCACACCTGCTGTGATGTTTCTGTCTTGAAGCCCGCTGACCATAGACTAAAATGTTTGAAACGGAGTCAGAATCACCCTGTTCTGGTAGAAGTTGTCAGGCATTTCATCCTAGCCACAAAACGATGGCTGAAGCCTTTGCTGGGTATCGTGGCTGAGCAGCATAGTACCCTGTAGGGCACTGTGATTACAGGGCTGCCTAGAAGATGCGCTTGTTACTGCTGCTCGGTGTCCCAGGGTAGAGTCTGACTGCACAGCACTCACTCCGAGGAAGAAGTTCAGAATTCCAAGTGCGGTTCCTGCTGAGTGCTTACCATTTCACAACATGGTAAAATAAAAAACTGTGAGTGTGACCAATGTCAAGTGAGGGCCATCTGTGTATATGATGTGTGATACCTGTGTGCATGTACAAACACAGTACTGTGGGTATATTTCAATGTTTGCTTTTGTTTCACAGATTTGATTTCTTGTCTTACATCTCTGAGAATATGACAGTGATAATTACTTGTTTCAAGTTTTCTTTGTATAATTTCTGTTTCTTACAAATTAGATTGTTTGTTTTGATATCTATGTTCTACATCAGACTTTTCCCAAGTGTCTGACTATCTCTGGTCGACTGCTTGTGCTTTGAATCCTTGGGTTGAATTTACATACTCAGCAGGCCACTGCCGTGATATGGGTGAGCTATTTACAGGGATTCTGAACGATGGTGTCTTTATGTCTTTCCTTCTGTGGGATCAAAAAGTACTTTCCTAGAGCTGGGTGTGGTAATCCCAGCACTTAGAGGCTGAGACAGGAGGATCTCTGAGAGTCTGAGCCCAGCCTGGGCTACATAGTGAGTTCAAGGCCAGCCTAAACTACACAATGACACCTGTCTCAAGCAAAATAAATCAAAACATAACAGGACAGTACTTTCCCAAACTGTATACAGTAATATATATATATAAGATAATACATATATATAGTGTGTTTGTGTGTGTGTGTATGTGTGTGTGTGTGTGTATGTGTGTGTGTGTGTGTGTGTGTGTGTGTGTGTGTGTGTGATTTTTAGTAGTTTTGGGAGGGAACAAATGTGGATGCGTGTTTTCAGCTCACCACTTAACTAAACCCATTTCTTTCCCAGCGTTATTACCTCTACGCAGCTCCAGAGTTTTCTCTCCTCCAGGATGTTAATCTCCTAATCTCTCCCACGCTCTTAAGTGGTTCCCTGGGCTGTGCAGTATTGGGCAAGTACTCCACCCCAGCCTTTTCTATTTTGAGACAGACCATAATAAACTGCCCCGCACGGCCTTGATTTTGTGATCCTCTGGCCTCGGTGTCCCGGGCACCTGGGATTACAGTTGTGAGCCACCACAACTGGCTCCTGTCTCTCCAGCGTCGTGAAAAGTGATCTTTAAGGGCTGTAGTTGAAATGGGAAATGATGTGGAAAATCACAAGCTTGGGCAAGTCACCAAACTAGACCACCCCGTGTTTATTCCCATGAAGTGAACTGATGCATGCACGTGGAATGGTCATAGTCCATAGTGTTGTGAAATTACGTCATAGGAAATGTGCAGACTTGCTGTTTTGTAACAGAGTGAGGGCCAACGCGGTGAGGTGAGACGACCCGTCTAAAGTGACCAGCCCCGGGGACGGGGACGTCCCTGACTGGCGGAGCAGTGAGGGCCAGCACGCAGCGTCCCCAGCACAAAGCCTCTGGGGCTGCAAAACAGTAGCTTCCAGAGGAATGGAAGTGAGTGGCGGTTACGCAGGAATTGACGGAGGAGGAGAAAAAGATTCGGCGATACAGAAGAAACAGCCCGCGGAGGAGACTGCCCAGCGCGCTGACAGGGACTGGCCGGCTACCAGCTGGGAGGCAGTCAGCCTAACGACTTTTGCTCACAGAGAACAAGAGAACTACTCTGGAAACAAAGCAGTCTCCGGCAGTTCAAATCAGCAAGGCAAGTGTGAGAAGTTGTCCCCAGAGCAGCCGTCCATGGTCAGCAGTGCTGGGCGCCCTGAGTACGAGCACCCACGGCCAGGGTGGAGCAGGAGGCAGCTGGGACGCTGCGGGGGTGGGAGGGCTGAGTGTCCTACCTGGGTGCCTCAGCAGTGCCCCGGCTGCTCCACACTGCCAGGATCCCGGAGTGACACTGCCCACAGGCGGAGGGTAGAGTAGGGGAGCCGGGCTGAGAAGCAGGGGCTGGTAAACAAGTTGAGCCCGCATCACACAGGACCGGAAGCTCACACTGGCGCCGAGCTGCCCTGGGGCGGAGGCCGCCTGGACTCAGCGGGAGCAGAGACATGTCCCGCCCGGGCCTGCTCCCTAACCCTGGGCTGAGGAGAGGCCATGTGTTCAACACAATAGAACACGTCCTCTTCTTAGTCTTTGATTGCATTATTTTTTCATATTCTTTTTATGTTTCACTCATTTAAATCTTCAGTTTAAAAAAATTCTGTGCTCTTTTCCTCCCTTTCTGTCCCCCCCCACTTTTATTCTATTATTTTACCTTTTTGTTTTCTTTTAAGCATGTGTGCATGTATGCGTGCTTCTCTTCCTTTTGCCTTTTTCTCCCAATATAGTTTATACAGGATGAGGGAACTGTCTTTTGTCCCTTTGTATCCCTCCTACTTTTATCTATCTCTTCACCTGACTTCTTTCTCCAGTATTTTATTCATTCTGTTTTTCTTCTCTTTATTCTCCCCATTTCGTTTGTCTCCCTTTAACTTTTTCTGTAACATCTGTCAGTCAGAATCTTTGCCCATCCTACTTCTCGTTACCAATTTTGTTCCCAGTCCTCCCTGTTATCCCCTTCTGAATATCTGACATGTCCTTACTGTTATTAAGATCCTTTCTATGCCTCCTTCACATATCACAGAGCAGAGAACTTAAATTGTTTTTTCCTTTTTTCTTCTCTTCCTTGCTCTGGCATTACCCAGTTCCCAATGCACTGGGCTTTCATTAACTTACTCTATAAAATCACTGTCGACTGCTGTTTTCACCATTAGAGGGGACACGGCTGTTGGAGCTCGTGCGCACTAGCTGTAGGTCCAGACGTGGGTTGTTGTGAGGCTCACACTGTGACTGGAGACTTCTGCTCTAGGCTGACGGGAGACCTGAGACAGGGTCTCCTGCTGTGTTACTTTTCACCTATCCCTGCTAGATACTGCTGTAATGGACGAGCCTATTGCTACTGCAGCTGATTTGATCACAGAGAAATAATCCTGACTCAGTGGACAGTTACATGCCGGTGAATGAGTCCACCAAATCCACCATCTCACCCACGGAGAGGGACAGCAAAGCTCCTAACCTGAGAACTCAGACTGGACAAGACTGTAGGAATGCCACAACCTCCGTCAAGCTGTCCTGAGGCTCAGTTGGCTCCAGGACTGCGGTGGATGGTTGGAGGAGTCGAGGGCTGCGAGCCGTCAGGCTCTCTGGCAAAGAAGCTCCTTGGGAATCAAATACACAGTGTCTTGTTTGTATGTTTAATCTGGGTTCCCACCAGACAGCTTATAGGTTTAAGCTTTGTCGGCTTCTTCATTTATTTAGTAATGTGTGGTCATGTTATGTTCCTTTATGGTTTCCTGTTTGTTAGGCTGTTATTTTTGTGTGTTTGTCCTTTCATTGGCTCTGATTTAATAGGTGTCTTAAGTTCTCTCCCTCATCTCACCTCCCTATGTAGTTCACCTCAAAGCCCCATGAGAGTATTATTAACATATTTCTTTATTCTTTTTCCAAATACATGACCTCCTCCTGAATTTAAAAAGCCTTCACAGTCACTTCTGCCTTATCTAGGTTATTCATTCACCCCTCCAAGCTTCTCTTCCCTGTTTCCTGACGTTATTGTTCTCTCTGTCAGCAGGTGCTGACCGCCACGCGGCTCTCCTCAGTCACAGTGAACCCCTTCTCCCACACCTCACTCTTACTCCCACGGCATATCTTCTGAAGACTCAATACCAACCTTTCAGCTCAACTAAAACTGCTCCAGTAAACTCAGACCCCACTTCAACCTTTTATTCTCATCATCACGTTCTCCCCCTCAAACCATCCCCTAGAGTCTAACACCTCTCCATCCCACTCCAGCTCACCTACCTCCACAAAGCACCCGCACATAATAAACTGCCATTGTGTGCACAGAGAATAGACCATGAGGGGGAGGTCAGCCTGCAAGGACTGCCATGTAGAAGAGCTGTGAGACTGAGTCTGCGTGTGCTGTTATGACCAGCAGTACTGCTTTCCACAAAAGATAGGGACAGAGTCAAAATCACTGAGTAATAACAGAAGGAGTAAATAAATAAATGTATATATCAGGAAAACAAAAACTTGTATAGATATTTTAACACTAAGTTTGAGATATCATGAGATATCTCACGGCCTCTACAATTACAAGAGGTGCTCAAAGTGGTGGCCATTAGCTTACAGACAGATATTAGTATGAAGTTTGTGTACATTTTTGATCAGATTCTATATGAACAAATAAACAGATACAGATAGGCGAATGGGGGAAGCCAGGAAATAAAAAGTCTCCAAACCCCTCAGCTTTCCAAAGACAGAGCAGGGGGCCAGCCACAAAGGGAGAAGACAATAAATACCAGGGAGCAAAAACCTATGAAATATAAGAAAAGAAGTTAAAACTACAGGTAAATAATGCTTATAGAACACCAAACATTGAGATGAAAAAAGCTCACCAAGGTATCAAATATCCAGAAAAAAAAAAAAAAGAACTCGGAGTGAAATATTTCAGGCCCAAAGAGCCAATAACTTCCAATCCAGATTAATTTACCCACAAAGCTATCCTTCAAAACAGATGGAGAAATAAGATATTTCTAGGAAAAAGACCAGCTCAGAAGATATATGAGTGTTAAGCCAGTTCTAAAGAAAATATTTAAGAATATTCTTGACAGAAGTAATGAATCAGACACAGCTAAAAGCACAGAGAAAACTAGTATGGTCAGTGGATAAACAGCAACAAAAGACATTAGAAAAAAAACAAAGGATACAATAAACAGATAAAAATGACAATGATAGTAAATAACCAACACTTCTTAATTATATCTCTCAATGTTAATGGCCTCAAATCTACAATTAAAAGACACAGACTGGCAGACTGGATCAGACACAGGAGCCATCAATCTGTTGCATTCAAGAAATTCATCTAGTCCAAAGATAATCATAGACTAAAAATTAAAGGATGGAAAGCATTTCATGCACCAGGACCCTGAAAATTAGCAGTGGTAGCAATTCTGATATCAAACGTGGTACAATCCCCGGTAACCATATACAATACTGGGTGTAGAGACTCTTGCCCAGCTGCAATCAGTACCACATTCCATAGTGCCGGGCGTGGTGGCTCACTCCTATAATCCCAGCACTCGGGAGGCAGAGGCAGGAAGATTGCTGTGATGAGTTTGAGGCTGAGCTCAGGGCCAGTCTGAACCACAAAGCGAGACCCTGTCTCAAAAAAAAAGAAGAGATAACATGGGTAAACATATGCACTGAATACTGGAGGATGTATCTTCATAAAACAAAAACTGCCATCAAGTAAATACTAACATAGTTGGGGATTTTAACACCTCATTTAAGTTAAGAGATCAACTAAATAAAAAGGCAATAAAGAAATTTCAGAGCTGAACCACACCGTTGAATGTAAGAACTTAATGAATGTAGATAGAGTATTCCATCCTTGTACAATAGAGTATATATTCTTTTCAGTAGCACACGGTACTTTTTTCCAAAATAGTTCGCATCCTACTCCACAAAGGCTCCACACAGTTAATATAAAAGAACAGAATTTACTCCATCTATATTAATAGACTGTGCAATGAAACTAGAAATCAATAACAGAAGAAATTTTAGAAAAGGCAAGTCTCCTGGAAAATTAACAATATACTTCTAAACAATCTGTGGGGCTTGGAAAAATCAAAGAAGAAGTTTAAAATTTTCTGGAAGAAAGGACAATGATGGTACAACTCATTGACCCCTCTGGGACATTATGAAAGCAGCTCTAAGAGGGAAATTCATGTAATCAATGCTCACATTAGGAAAACAGAGCAAGCTCAAATATATTTGACAACTTTATGAGAAATCTTGAGAAACAATACAAACCAGTCCCAAATCAAAAATAAGGATGGAAATTGTAAAGAGAATAGAAATCAATGAAATTGAGACTAAAAGTATTTTTTAAAAATTAATGAACCAGAGAGCTATTTGTTTGTTTGTTTGTTTTGAGACAGGGTCTCATTTTGTAGTTTACACTGGTCCTGAGCTCAGCCTCAAATTCAGCAGTCCCCCTGCCTCTGCCTCCTGAGTGCTGGGATTACAGGCGTGAACCACTATGTCCAGAACTGTTATATGTGGTTATCGGAGATCAAACTTGGGACCTTGTGCTTGCAAGGCAAGCGCTGGAATCACTGAGCTAAATCCCCAGCCAAGGAGCTAGTTTTTTTCAGGAATAAATGAAATAGATAATCCCCTACCCAGACTCACCAAGAGAAAGTGAGAAAAAACTAACAGTGCAATTAGAAATGAAAAAGGATGAAATCACAACAAGAGATTGTAGAAATCCAGAACATAGTAACTACTTTGAAAAATCATATTCCAACAAGTTAGCAAATTTTGAAGAAATGGACAGATTGTGAGACACACAAACTGCCAAAACTAACTCAAGAAGACATAAATATGTTTACCAACCCATAACAAGCAATGAAATTGGCATAGTAATAAAACATCTACCAACTATAAAAAGCCCAGGACCTGATGAATTCACCACTGAATTCTACAAAACCTTTAAGGTTGTTATATCATCAGTAGTCTTCAAGATCTTCAAAGAAATTAAAAGGATGGTATACTCCCAAACTCATTCATGGGAGTCAGTATTTCCCTGATCCCCCAACCAGATAGAGACCTAACTAGAAAAGAAAACTATAGGTCAGTCTCCTTAATGAAGAAAGGTACAGAAATTCTCAGTAGAATATAAACAAATAGTATGCAGCATATTATCAAAAATATAATACATTATGATGAAGTAGGTTTCATCCTGGAGATGTAAGGATGGTCCAGCATACAGTAAATCAATAAATGTAGTAAATCAATAAATGTAAATGTAGTAAATCAAAACAAGTAAAGCTGGAAATCATATAATCATATCAATTGATGCAGAAAAGGCTTTTGACAAAATCCAACACTCCTTCATGATAAAAACCCAGAAGAAAATAGGTATGAAAAGACTGTACCTAAAAAAAAAAAAAAAAAAAAAAAAAAAAGAAAGACCATACCTGAATATGATACAGGCTGTTTATAACAAGCCAGTAGGTAGTGTCATACTAAATGGGGAAAAAAACTAAAACTATCTCCCCTAAAATCATGAATAAGAGAAGGATATCTATTGTCACCTCTTCTATTCAACATAGTACTTGAGATGTTAGCCAGAACAATTAGGCAACAGAAAGAAATAAAGAGAATACGTATAAGAAAGGAAGCACTCAAATTATTATTTGTAGATTATATGATACTCTACATGGAAAACTCAAAGAACTCCACCAAAACACTCTTAGAACTAATAACAAATGTAGCAGCAATGTAGCAGGATATATAAGGTTAACACCAAAAATCAATAGCATTTGTGTATACCAGCAAGAGGAGGAAATTATGAAATACAATTCATAGTAGATTCAAAAGGAAATACCTAGAAATTAACCTAACCAGGGAAGTGAGAGCCCTCTACAAAGAAAGTTATGATACACTGAAAAAGGAGATTGAAGAGGACATTAGAAAATGGAAAGATGTTCTTTGGTCCAGGATTGGCAGAATTAATATTGTCAAAATGGCCATACTCCCAGAACTGTTGTACAAATTCAATGTAGTCCCAATGAAAATGCCAACACCATACTTTACAGATCTAGAAAAAACAATTCTAAAATTCGTATGGAACCAGAAGAGAGCCAGAATAGCAAAAGCAGTTTGAGGAAACAGAAGCAAAGCTGGAGGCACAGCAATACCTGACTTCAAGCTATACTACAAAGCAATAGTGATTAAAAACTGTATGGTACTAGAACAAAACAGACACATGGGTCAGTGGAACAGAACTGAGGAAACACAGACTTCTCCAGACACACTGAACTATTTGACCTTTGACAAAGGGGTCAAAGGCGTTTGTTGGGGAAGAGATCATCCATTTAACACATGGTACTGGGAAGGTTGGTTATCCATGTGCAGAAGATTGAAATTGGACCCTTATTTTCTACCATATACTAAATTAAAATAAAAATGGACCAAAGGTCTAAACATTAAAATGGATACATTATACCTACTGGAAGATAAGGCAGGTGAAAAAACACTTCACATAGCGGTGGGAAAGGACTTTCTGAAGAGAATATTACACAAGAAATAACAGCAAGAATCAGTAAATAGAATTATGTCAGACTGAAAAGCTTCTGTACAGCAAAAGAATCAGTCAGAGAAGAGACAACCTATGGAATGGGAAAGAAATTGCCAGGTGCTCAGACAGAGGACTTATATGTAGAATATACAAAGAACTCAAACATTAAAACACCTCTAAGTAAAGACCCAGTCAAGAAGGTGCAAAAGAAATGAACAGACACCTCACAGAGGAAGAAACACAAATGGTCAACACATATATGAAAGATGTTCAACATTTCTGGCCATACAGACGTGCAAAATAAAACAATGCTAAGATTCCATCCCACTCCAGAAAGAATGGCAATCCTTAGGAAATGAAACGAGAGCTGGCAAAGCTGTGGCGGGAAGGAACCCTGCTTCACTGTTGGTGGGAATGGAAACCAGTACAAATGTGGAAATCAGCATGGAGACTTCTCAAAGAACATAAATTAAAAATTCATACGACCTAGCAATTGGCCTGCTCAGTATCTTCCTAAGAAGCCTTAAAATATTTTCCAGTGATACATGCACACCAAAGTTTATAGCAGGACAACTCGTAACAGTGAAATCCTAGATACAGCCCAGGTACCCATCAACACATAATTGGTTAAAGATAATGTTGTATCAGTATTTAGATACAACTCTTGTGCTATAAAGAATGAGATTTGAGGCGTTTTTAGGAAAATAGATGCATCTAGAAAATATGTTAAGTGAAATCAACCAGACCCACAAGCTTAAATACCATATTTATCTGTCATTTGAGGCGAAGTACAAAGAGAGTAATAATGGCTGGATAAAATGGGACAAGGAGATGGGTCTCTTGAAACAGGGAAATTGTCTAAGGGAGAGAGTGTGAGGGGTGAGAGGGAGGAGGGGAAGGCAAAATAAGTAGAATAAAGATATGCCATGTACAGGAACCTAATAACCTCATTTAATGTTAATGTGCCATAGCATGAGCTAAGATTAATGATGTTTTGTTTTGTTTTGTGGTTTTGGGGATTAAACTCGGGCCCTTGTGATTCTAAGGTAGGCACCACTTGAGCTAAATTCCTGGCCCCTAAGATTAATAGTACTAAGAAGAATGAAAATTGGGTTTGGGGAATTGGAAGAGAAAGGAGGAAGGGAAGGATAAGGGAAAAGGATAAAAACAAACAAACTACTCCAGGATGAATGTAAACTGCATGAATTGCAAACATGTACTACTAAAAATTAAAAATTAAAAAATAAAATTACAGATATTTTGTAATGTCCTTTTATAATACTGAAATGAAATTCAAATATAATTGTAACGTCACATGGCTCACATGGCTCAGTGGCGCCATCTCCTGCCTCACAAGCACAAGGTCTTGAGTTTGATCCCTGGTACCAAAAAAAAAAAAACCCAAACCCTCAAGCAAGCAGCAGATGCCATGGTGTTCGGCTCAAACCCTCCCTCGGTACCAAGACATCCCTTTCCCTAACTTGCGGAATATTGTTGCCCAGTGGCTCACGAACTGCTTTCTCTGAGAATGGCTGAAGGGAACGGCCTTGCCCAAGTTGTGCATCACGTCTCCAGGCCTGTCCACGCCCACCTGGGTGACGCAAGCGGTTCAGGAGGCCAATCACGACCTTACCGCAGCCCAGCGTCTTCTTCTGCCCACTCCTGCTTCCTTTGGCCCCTACAGGTGCCAAACCAAGAGCACCTTCTTTCCAGGAACCTGGCCTCAGAGAACGGTACAACATGGTGTAAGGCATAATAAAATGTAGAGTAAAATAATACGTGTTTTAACACATAGATGCTTGCGCCTAGAAGACAAATGGATGTGAGCAGCTCTGCAGAATCTCTGTGAATGGATCAACTGCAAACGCAAACTAGCAAGACGTTTCAGGGAGCTCAGACACATCAGCAGGGTTTTTTTGTTTGTTTGTTTGTTTGTTTGTTTTTCAGGAGTGTCATTTTCTAAACGCTGAACAACTTTTGGCCCAGTTCTGAACAATGACAACTAAAAGAATAATCTTTCCGTTGACACGGTTGGATTCCTGGGACCTTCTGTGTACAGTGCAGGTGTGCAGCTCCACATTGCGTTTCTCTACAGAATGGAATGACTTTCTAGGTTCAGGTTTCCCTCCTGTCCCTAGGTGCAGTGCTGCAGCATATGCGATCTTTGTTTGGTTTGCAGAGCTCTGTAGGTATATTACACCCTTGACTGAGTGACTGTAGTGCCTGCTGTTCTTTTTGTCCAGGAAAATGCTCTCACAGACGTCCAACCTAAACTAAAAATTACGTTTAGCATTAGTACTTCCCCAGGGAGAATTCCTGGTAGGTCACAAGGAAGCCTACCTGTCAGTACCTGGGATGGTGTGGGCAGTTTTACTTGTGTATTAGTGATGTAAACCTTCTTACATATAAAGAGAGTTTTGTCGTGTCTTTTAAGGGAAAGAAACCATGGTTAGATTAGATCCACAGATAAAACTTACCATATAGGGCTGAGAAACCAATATGGATGATTTATGACTATTACTTAACAATTCTTGAAAAACTAGTGTTTTCCTTTCTGACCTTTATCTTAAAGGTCCTAAATCTTTCATCTTGGACTTATAAAACAAAATTTAGCCAGGGATTCAGCTCAGTAGCGCCACCACTTGCCTTGCAAGTCCAAGATCACGAGTTTGATCCCCAGTATTGAAACAAAATAAAATCTAATAAAAAATAAAACAAAATGTGTTTGGATTACTCTGGTCGAAGTTCCCCAGATCCAGTTTTGAGAGCCTAGTGCCTCCAAAACTACTTTCTGTGAGAATTGCTCCCAGCTGAAGGGAATAGTCTTGCGTTTTGTTTTTGTTTTTTTTTTTTGAGCGTTGCTGAATCGGCTTCCAGAAAGCCTACAACATTTATGGGTGACTTACTTTGATAGTTTGGGGGTGTCAATGTGGAGACCACTCTAGAGACTTTGCTTAGATTTTTCTTAGGGACCAGTACTGGCCAGGGCTCTATCTTTTTAGTAAAAAAAATTGCTCTCAAAATAATATTAGCTGGACATGGTAGTGCATGCCTTTAACCCCAGTACTCGGGAGGCTGAGGCAGAAAGACTGCTGTGACTACACAGTGAGCTGAAGGCCAGCCTAAACTCCATAGCGAGACTCTGTGACAGCAACAAACACCGGTGGTACTTCGGTCCACAAACCTAATTTGTTCCACAATGCTGGGGAAGATAACCACGGTGGTGTTCTCTACCTGATATGGAATTTGAGAATGGAAACAAGTTTTTGCTTAGCACTTTCTGTGGGTAAAACAAATGATCTGTGAACAGAAGCATTCGTGCCCTGCCCTTTGGGAGAATGTTTTCCGGGATAGACTCAGACTTATTCTTGAGATATACCTCGACAAATGGTTATGTATGAGTACTGTCTTATAAAAGTAAAATAAAATAGAAATGTGGTGTGGGCTTTATTTCAAAGTACTCTCGGGTGTGGGATGGAAAGAGGATGGGTTGATGAGCCAAGATTAGTCATGAATTACTAACCCGGGATAATGTGTGTGTAGTACTTTATTATACTTTCTCTCAACTTTTTTGTATGTTTGAAATTGTTCATAGGAAACATTTTTTTTAATGTATATTCTAGGTTAGGTTCATGTGTCTGCTAGTAGGGAAGACGCAGACAGCATATTAAAGATGATATTGATGCTCTAGAATGACAGAAAGTTGAGGAGTGGCTTCCAAATATTTTCCTGTGCTATGATTGTTTCAAAGTAGAGTACTCAAGGACAGAAGTAAACACCCCATTAAGGAAACCGAACACCTTCTTCCAGTACCTGCCAGCTGCAGACTTTTCCAGTGCGTACAGCTCACTTGTTTTAAGAAGAACCTGTCATCTCTAAGTGTAAGTCCTAGAATTATTTCACTAACAAGTTCCCCATAATTTATTTTAAAAATAAACGAATCATATCTGAGATAGGTCTTTAAAGGAATGGAGGGCACGAAGCTGGCAGGCGCACAACTCATTACAGTGAGCCATTTGTCTACACTCTCCACGAGCCTCTGGCAGCTGTCAGCTCTGGCGCGGTGACAACGTGGGCTGTCTGAGGATGGATGGCTTCTAAGGGAGCCTCTTCTCACAGTGACCAGGCATGATACTGAGCAAAATAATGATCAGGACGAATAGCACCAGGCCCCTACTGAGAAACCAACAGAAAAATTGTTCTAGCATTTGTCAAAAAGCCAAAAAATGCCATGGAAAGGCCTAGAAATGAAGCAACTCATAAGCTCCTCTCGAGGGGACTTGAGAGGACTTGGGGATCACACATCTGTTCAGGCTGCTTCCTGAGCATGGCTGAACTGGCTTCCAGAAAGCCCATAGCACTTTCAGGCGACTTACCTTGATAGTTCGAGGGGGATGGGGTGGCGTGGAGACCACTCTAGATTCTGCTTCGAGGCTCTTCTTCTGGGGCCCAGCACTGGCAGAGTCTATGTTTTTAGTCATTTATGCTTCCTCTGTATGAGGTCAGTATATAAGTTAAGTGAGAGCTGAGATCTGACCTGCTTTCAATGCTAAAGCCTTCATATATGATGTTATTTTCTCACTAATGAGTCAAAACACATTTGCCTTCTTGATTCTCATGATAATTATTCACTACGTTATTCATTTGGCACCATCCTTTTGCTTCACAGTCACTTCCTGTTGTCAAAGCTCATTTCTATGTTCTCTGCTGAGGGAGATACTTACTGAGTGCCTGGTGTAACTCAGCCTCTGGACTTACTCTGGTCTTGTCTGGTGGCCACACTGGATCAAGAAAAAAAAAGTGAAAATCCTTTCTCTTACCCACTTTTCTCCAGAAATAATTTCAACAGAATGTAATGAATCTTAGCTCACAAAAACCCCCAAACAAATAATTTATTTATGGATTGGATATTTAATATAGGAAATATTTTATTTTATTTTTTTGAGACAGAGTCTTGCTTTTACAATTCAGGCAGGCCCTGAGCTCAGCCTTGAACTCACAGGAATCCTCCTGCCTCTGCCCCCAGGGTGCTGGAATTACAGACATGAGACACCACACCCAGCACTGTGGTCTATGGTACTGGTTGCTGCTGGGGAGTCTCCACACCTAGCATTGCTGTATGTGGTTACCAGGGATTGAACCCAGTACCTTGCACTTCAAGGCAGGCGCTGTAACCACTGAGCTAAATCCCTGGCCTTTAAATTGTTGTAGTTGTGATAGTTTTAAAGAAACTGCATATTGATACCTGTAACTTTTTGAAAATAGTTTGGCCAAAAATCACATGAATCAATGCAAATGTATAAACATTAATTGACTATAGATGGTGGCTGTGGTGCATGTTGACTCTTTTAACTTTTCCAATGCCTTAATTACTTCTTGCAGTACTGGTAATCAAACCCTGGGCCTTAGTAGCTAAGATCCCCAAACTCTCATTTTTTAGAAAACATCTAAGTGGCCAAATTTCTTAGGCTGGGCTTGAGCTTGTTGTTCTCCTGCCCTAGCCTCTGAATGCTAGAATTACAGGTATATTCTAATGTCTGATATTAGTCATAATGAAAATCTGGGAGGATATAGATTTGCTCCCTTAGACTGTGGAGTACATGGCCACTCAGCCCCAGAGCAAATGCACAGAGTCAGCGCGCATGTGCATGTGTGAAGTGGGCATGGCCCCTGGATTGACAAACTAGCAGTGTCTGCCAAAAATGACTGAGAGTCATTGCAGGAACAAATACTTTCCTATCTCCTAGTCCTGAGCTAAAAGGCCAGCAATACAAGCTGTGTGATATAAGATAAGTTACAGTACTCTTTAAGTTTCCTCTTCTGTAAAAGGAGAATGGTACTGATTAAATAAAAACAATATGTGAAAACTCCAGGTACATCTCAGTCATGTGATAGCCCAGTCCAATTCTTTCTGAACTTGTCATTGTCAGTGTTTGTGTGCAGCAGGTGCTTATCAGTGCTGTACAAATGAATGAGAGCAAGATTCCAAGGATGCTAAGAGACCAACCACAAGGGTAGGGAAGAGTTCAAGGGGTGAGCAGTGGTTGTCAATGTGATGTCAGTGCTAAAGGGGCCTGACAGAAATGTCATAGGTAAAAACTGGACAGGTTGCGGCCAGGGATTTAGCCCAGTGGTTCCGGTGCCTGTCTTGCAAGTGCAAGGGCCGGGGTTCAATCCCACCACATACAACAATACTGGGTGTGGAGGTTCACGCCCACCAGCAATCAGAACCATATACCACAGTGCCAGACATGGTAGTGGCTCACGCCTGTAATCCCAGCACTCGGGAGGCAGAGGCAGGAGGATTGCTGTGAGTTCAAGGCTGAGCGAGCTCAGGGCCAGCCTGAACTACAAAGTGAGACCCTGTCTCAAACAAACAAACAAATAAAACAAAACTGGACAGGTTTACTAATTTTCTTAAAAAGTAATTATCAAATGTAATTCTGGCAGTAACAATTGGCATAGTTTTGATTTAAGATACATGTAAGCAATTAATGACTCCAGTAGTCTACCAAGAGCAAATCTATTAGATGCATTGACCATTTTCCAGCTAACCACACATTTTATATATCTTCCTGAGGAATAGCATATCACTAGACATGTAAATCTCTGGAGACCAAAGAAATACTTTAAAGAAGCTCAAAGGTCCCCTCAATCTGATTTCAACCAGGTGGAGTAATGTAAGCCCAAATGTCAAACTACATTTACAATGAGATACTTGACCACTTCCCCAGATCTAAAAAAAAAAACCTGTCAGTTTAACTAATCCATGTTCTGTTCAGCTGTTTAACTTTCTCTGAGTAATTTAGAAAATGTAGTCTGAGCCAGGGGTAGAGACTCATGCCTTTAATGCCAGCTACTGAGGAGGCTGAGAGGAGAATCTTAAGTTCCAGGCCACTTAGTAAACAAAACCTTGTCTCAAAATAAAAAAGTAACAGAGGCTGGGGGTATTGTTCAGTGGTAGAATGTTTGTCTAGCATAAAGGCCTTGGGTTCAAAAATTCAGCTTTGTTTTGCAGTTTACAGGGGCAGAAGGGTGACACTGTGCTGTGGTTTGTGTCTAGATTCCCCTAAAGCCTCACGCAGTCATAGGTGGAGCTTTGCAGAGGTGGATGGATCTGGAATGTGATGCTGGGACTGACTCATGATTTGATACTAAGATTAAAGCTTCCCACACCCTGTGTGAGTGCTAAGGACAGGTAGCCAGGCAGAATATAAGTACAAGGTCCACAAAGAAGGCTGCTGTGGTCAATGCTCATTACTTGACGCTTCTTTGCTCCTTTGCTGCCTTTTGCCTACCATGAGCTGTTTCTCCTCTGTGATGCCCCTCTGCGGGGGCACCTGACTCTGAACTGAAACCTCTACAAACTGCAGGCTGAAGTAAACCTTTCCTCATTTAACTTTGGGTTCTTTAGTTGGTGTTCTTTAGTTTTTTACCTGCAAAATGGTGTCAATGAAGCCTATACCATAGACTATTTGCAAGGTTTAAAGTATGAGCATCTGAAAGTGCTTAAAACTGTCAGGAACGGAGTAATGACCGTATGCACCTAAGAGCTGATAAGATCAAAATCACACTGTGCCTTCAGCAGTACACTAGTTGTACTTTTTCTAAACTTCTAGAACTGAGAATTAACTTATCAGTACTGATTTTGTTAAGTAAAATATCGAAAGCATGCAACATAAAAAAGAAAGTTTTCTTAAATGTGTAAAAAATATTTGCAAATTGTGTTTTAGAGTCTGTGCTTAAATATTCTGGGAGCAGGACAGAGACAATAACATTAGTGTAAAATTGATGAAGCTATCTGAAGACTCTCATGTTGGGAATATAGACATTTTTTTTTTTTGAGACAGGGTCTTGGTCCTGAACTCAGCCTTGAACTCAGCAATCCTCCTGCCTCTGCCTCCCAAGTGCTGGGATTACAGACATGAGCCACTATACCTGCCATTGTGGTATGTGGCACTGATTGCTGGTGGGTGTGAGTCACCACGCCATGCATTTGTATGTGCTTACCAGGGATGAACTCAGGACCTTGCACTTGCAAGGCAGGTGCTGGAACCACTGAGCTAAAACCCTGGCCCAGAAATATAGGCTTTGTAGCAGTGAATTCACCAGACCCAGTGTCCCTGCCCATTTCCTCTCCATTTCCTGGTAGCTGGAAACTTTCCATCAAAAAGCCACCACAGCCCCAGCAGAAGTGGCCAGCCAGACGTGACACACCTTATCACAGGCTTGTCTGGGACCTGAAAAAATAGAATCTGGGCTCACAAACCTAAAAGGAAAATCCTTTCAAGATTGAAATTTACTGTTTTCTTAAATATCTACAGAATGTAACAGGTCAACCTAATGTCATATTTAACAGTTTAACTTTTGCATATTTGATGGCCAAAACCTAATTAACCAGATATCTAAGATATAATTTAAAAATCAACTTACTAAATTTTTGTGCTAAATATAAGAATGAAGCATGGCATCAGTGTGTCTTGTGATTTTTAATGTGGTAAGGAGGGTGCCACCAAAGGCACAGAGATCCGGGCTGCTCAGGGTGGCTCTCAAGTGGTGAGATTTTCAAAGCATCCATGTTCCTCTCAAGTGTCTTTACATTTCTCTCCAAGCCAGGCACAAGGACCCATTATTTCATCATAAAAGCTGTGTTGCATTTGTCACTGGATGGGACAAGGAGGTTCTTAAAAAAAGATGGAAACCTCAGCGCGCCCCACCCCTGGAGTGGGGCAAGTTCACTGACTTCCAACACAGAAAGAGAATTTCAGGATGTGTCAGGGTGAGGCATAATGAATTTATTAGATATAAAGGAGCACATACGCAAGAGTGTGGGTGCTCCTAGGCTGAGAACCTTTATGGTCTGGGCCTGGCAGTATTTATGTGTTTCTTTTTTTATTTTTGAGACAGGGTCTCAGTTTATAGTCCTGGCCCTGAGCTCATTATGTAGCCCAGGCTAGCCTCATACTCACAGCAACCCCCTTGCCTCTGCCTCTTGAGTGCTGGGATTACAGGCGTGAGCCACCTCGCCCAGCAGTATTTATGTGTTCTTGAGGGTGGCATCTGTGGCGACTATTCCTGTCTGTCAGTGGGCCAGATGAGAAGGCAAATCATCCGCATGTTTGCAATTTACATTTTCCGTGGCAATGGAAGTCTGGAATTTGTCAGTCTGTCACACAGGAGGAAAAGTTCAGGCCCACTCTACAGCCTTATAGTATCTTTTGTTTTTGGAGTGAGTTTCTTGGGAGGGAAAAAGACACTATAATCTCAGGTAGCTTTGATTATGTCAGAAGAAGAATTTTAAAATCAATTGTGTTATTTTCTTTCTATGTGTCTTCATATCTCTTATCTGGTCTCAGAGGAGCTTCTATGGGGAAGGAAACCCAATGCCAATAGAAGCTGCTTCCCTCGCCTGTGCTTTACAGCTGGGACCAGCACTTGGTACTGAGTGGTCAACTCAGTGATTTCTCTAACTTTTGAGCCTCAGGTGCAAGATGGAGGAAAAGACATCCTTCCACACAGGACTGCCTGGTGTAGTTTTAGGCTCCTCCACAATTTCTGGCAATCAGAGAGCTGAGGTTCTGCACCATTTATTTTCATTCTCCAGGGACCAGGTCAGCCTTTGACTGCACTCTCACCCAGACAGGAAGAAGAGAACAGCCATCGCGCCTATTTTATGTCCCTAAACCTGCTATCATATGGCTCAGACCAGCTCCCTACAGGTGAATGACACAGAGGGAAAGAGGAATATATTAGGCTTTCCAGTCATCACGTGTAGCTATAAAATAATTTTATTCAACAACCTGATGAAAAGAAGCAGAGAAACAAACCCCAAATTTATTTTGCCATGAGAATAATTATACGACATGGCAGGGTGGGGCTTGGTGGCAGATTTTGTTCCTGGATTCATTGCTGCACAGGTATCTACTCAAATTCATTGTTTGTCCCTGAGTGTGCATCCACTCACAGGCTGGGAAGCCAGCCTAGATGCTTGAGGATCTCACGATTTGTAGGTGCAGTGCATGCTCATACAGAAATGGGCTCCTTAACTTTGATTTTCATGTGTTACATGTGTGACCCACCTTTGCTTCTTTCTCTCAAACCTAGAGAGTCTGTCCCTGTCCCCTCTGCACTGTGCGAGCCAGAAGCCATAAGGCAGTGACTTCCACAGTAGGGCTACATGAAAAGGAGCAGAAAAGAGCACAGGTGCTTTCTCACACTCCTTTCCAGTCCTTCACAACCCAGTGTAGATGCCTCAGCCAGCTGTTTATTAGCTGAGTGGTAAAAATGCTACTAGTGATTGGCCAGTAGTCAGGTGCAGCAGAACCCTGAAGTTGGGAGGACTTGGTCCAGGCTCTGATGGGAACACTGCTGTGTGGACGACACCATTTCTCCAGGCTCAATGACCCAGGAATGGAGACAGACCACGTGTCTACCCATTAGGAGTTGCCTTTTCCAGACCATTTTCTGAATTCTGCTCAGCATCCACCATTAGTCTTCCAGTTGAGACAGTGTTTGGATTGGGACAGACATTTTACTACTTCCGGCTTCTGGCCTATTAGCATGGACCACTACCTATGGGACAGTATGGGAGGGGTACAAATATCTAGGCTGAGTATGAGGTACTACCTAGACAGATAGACCTACAGTCCTCACACTCCAGTCCCAGCCATTTGACCTTGAACACAGTGTGTAATCTGGGCCTCAGCTGCTCCCCTGTGCAGTGGCTTCATTACAGTACTTACTGTCATGAAATGAAAATATAAAGACACCCAGCACATGATAGGAGTCCAGAAATGGCACATTCTTTTTTGCTTTTCTCAAATCTGGGGGAAGAAGACAACTTCCGGTCTCAGCAGAACCTGTAACAGTCCCAGAAACAGCTGTACCATGAGGGGCTCATGATCTGAGTTGAAGCCACACGTTAGATCTGTCTGGTTATTTATCTGCAGCAGCAGCACTAATCAAAGTTATGGCCTCACTCTCCTCTTAGGAAAATAATGTTTAAAAATAAAAAGCAGATGGGCTGGGGATTTAGCTCAGTGGTTCTGGCAAGTGCAAGATCTTGAGTTTGATCCCTGGTAATCACATACCACAATGCTATGCATGGTGACTCATGCCTGTAATCCCAGCACTTTCTCGCTGGTTGTCACCTCATCTGCACCGTGCTCCCTCACCTGAGGGGCCATGAAGGAGCCAGTCAGCTGTCAGTATGAGGTACCTATCTATGCCCCTCAGAGGCAGAGGTAGGAGGATTGCTGTGAGTTTGAGGCTCGCCTGGGCTACATAGTGAGTTCAGGGTCAGCCTGAACTACATAGTGAGACCTTGTCTCAAAAGAAAAAAAAAAGTGGTGGTGCACTACTGTAATCCCAGCACTCTGGGAGGCTGAGGCACGAGGATCATAAGTTTGAGCCCAGCCTGGGACATTTAGCAACTGAGTAAGACCCTGACTGAGAATAAACAATGAAAATTCATCTGTAGCTCAATGTGATGGTCCTGGGTTCAGTTTCCAGTACTACAAAAAAGAAAAAAAGATTGGCCCTGGTGGGACAGCTCAGTGGTAGAGTGCTTGCATGTTATACATGAGGTTCTGGCTATGATTTGCAGCACCATCACAAAGAAAAAAGTAAGCTCTGTAGGCAAGCTTGAAGACAAGAGCTTTGGAATATTTTGGGTGCCCCATTAGACTAAAAGACAAAAAGTTGTATGTTTATTAGCCAACTGAGCTCTTTTTTTTTTTTTTTTTTAATCTTTATTGGTACATTGCATACATGCATCATGATTGCACTCCATAATGGGGATTTGTACCAGTATAAGACACAACTTAATTCTCATTTTTTCCCATAGCCCTACCCACCCTACCACCCCCCCATATACGTAAAATTTGTTTCCTTTCTTTTTTTGTTATAATCTCTTTATTTTTCCCCCTTCACTCTATTTTACTTTGAGCATTGTCTATTTCACAATATATAACATACAATTCTAGGACTCATTTACATCTTTATTTTCTCATACCAGAGAAAAGATGCGATATGTACCTATCTGTGACCTATTTATTTCACCTAAGGATATCCTCAAGGTATGTCCATTTAAGTAGAAATGATTCAAACTTATCATTTTTTATGGCAGAGTAATACTCCATTCTGTAGAAGAACCACGGCTTTTTTATCCAGTCTCCACCAACTGAGCTCTTGTTAAGCTGGAGCATTCAAATGTCCAGTGCTAGTTGGGAGTCTTTACTGGAAGCTGAGCAGAGTCTAGAAACACATTTGAGGAGGTGACCCTGATATGCAGGATGTGTGTTCTGCCCCCACCCCGCCTCGCACTGTCTGGTCCTCATCTCAGCCCGTAGTCCCAGGTTCACAGTAACTGAGAGGGCAGGGACGTTCATTAGAGAGTATGAGGCACCTATCTGTGCCCCTCAGAGTAGACATACAAAGAGTTCACTGATTTTTTTTTTTTCTTAGCTTACAGTCTGGTTGGGAAGATCAAATGACCAGGCTCTATAAATATTTAATTTATTTAAATCATATAAGATTATTCCAAAGCCATAGGCATGATTATTTCCAGGTAGAATCAAAATTTTCATTGTGAACATCTCGTGGAGATCTGAAATATTTCACCTGTCATGAGCTATAAGAACTGACTGTCTCGGAGGGCAAGGCTGCCAGGGGCCAGGCTGCCATCCTTCCTTCGTGCCTTGCTGGTTGTCACCTCACCCGCACCGTGGCCCCTCACCTGAGGGGCTGTGAAGGAGCCAGTCAGCTGTCAGGCTTTCTGCAAGGCTTGTCCGCCGTGGGTGCCGCTCAACATCTCTCCCATGGAGTCGTGGCTGTTAATACGAACTGCATGCTGTGTTGACAAGGTGCCCTGTCTTCTGTTACTGCCAGGAGGCGGCAGGGGAAGTTGGGGGTCAGAGGGTCAGAGGGGAGGCCTCGGGTGCTTCCTGAGTCCTCTCCCTCCCCCTCCAGCCCCAGTCTTCACCACTGCTTTGTGCTGCCGGCTCAGGGTGACCACGTGGGTTTTCTCTTCTGCATGAAGGCCTGGATGCCCTCCTGCCCATCCTGCAATGCCAAGTTGTCCACCATGACCTTGGAGGTGAGGCTGTAGGCTGTTCTAAGGTCGTGGGACAGCTGCTGGTAGAAGGTAGCTTTGCCCAGTGACACCACAGGGCGGCTCACGGAAGCAATCTTCTTTGCTATTTTCATGGTCTCCTCTTCGAGCTGCTCCTCTGGCACGACTTTGCTAAGCAGCCCATGGAGCATGGCCTCCTGGGCTGAAATGGGCCTCCCAGTGAACAGCATCTCCAGGGCAACCTGAGGGAGGAAGCACACGGGTCACCGAGATACTAGAACCTGCAGCACAGCCCCTCACTCTGGTGATGCTCGCTCTCCCAACTGACTAGACGCACGCCCAGTTATCTGCTTCTCAAATGACATGTTATCCATCTTCCTGATGGTGTCAACGCCCCAGCCCCTGCCAGGAAGGAGATCAGATCTTTCCAAGAGTGAAGAAAATACAAGTATCCCAGGAGGGAAGTGACCCTCTCCATGTGCTCTGCTCCCCAGAGATCTGATGGCTCATCTCCACCGACACAGGAGATCCCATCGGCTCTTTCCAAGGCCAAACCCAGGACAGCAGCCTATCTGATACGAGGCCACTGCCCCTGATACCACAGCGAGGCCCTTTACCTCCCACAAACCAGTGCTGGAGCCACCTGGCATAAAGAGAGAGCCACAGGCAAGCTCCCCGTGGCCTGACCTGAAACAGCAGCCTGTGGCCCTGTGGGGAAAGAAGAAATTGTCTTCTGGTGATTATGCACAGAGCCTAAAGGCACGATGCAGCAGGAAATTAAGCCTCTGCCTGCCACATGGCCTCCCCAAAGACGGCAGGGCTGCAGAAAGGGGGCGCCAGCTCCGCACTCTGCACAAGGTCCTCTGTCCTGCAGCCCGACATACATCGTGCACCTCGTTCTGTGATTCTACCCATCTGCCTCTCCCCCATTCCTCACTTTCTTGAGCCCTAGAGCCATCCTTGCTGTTCCCTCTGCCTAGAGAGCCCTCTGCCCAGGGTCCTCGTCGCTGTGTCTTCATCCCCTCTGTGACTCTGCCTATGTGTCACCCCTCGGTGAGGTCCTTTCCGACTGAAATGTGGAGACTGTCAGGGAAACCCAGTTTAGGACCTCCAAGTTTAGGACCACTGATCTAGAGAATTTTTTTTAAAGCCCTAAGTCCAGGGATAAACTTTGGAAAGAGAGGCCAGGAGCCTGGCTGCAGTTTGGCTGTCTCCCACCCGGGGTGCGGAGGAAATCCTCACGCACTGGCCTGGCAGTCAGGCCTCTGTGAGGTCAAGCCTTGTCTTGTCTTCAGGCAAGCTGAGGACGAGCACTGAATCTCAACTTCCATGTGAGAAATATGACTCTCTTGGGGGCCCAGGACCTTGACACATGAGCTGCTTCAGGACAGAGCAGTTCGCCATCGTGCCCGAGCACGTCTGCAGTACCTAGTGAGCTGTGGAGCTGAAAACCCAATGCCACTGTTAACACCTACTGTGTAAGACTGTGTTACCAGAGTGATCAGTATTCCTCCATCTCTGCCCTGCAGCCACCTGTCACTTGCCAATGTGGAGACAGTGTCACTGCCTCTCCCTCCATTAACACAAGTGGCTTAGGGAACTCACACGGGTCCTACCTCAGTAAGTAGCCACACCTGGAAGATGGAGCAACATGAAAATAAAAGCAGCACCCACTCAAGCCTATTTCTTTATCACTTGGAAAGGCCAAGACCTCAGATGACTTCAGAGAGTAGTTGAAAATGAGGTCAGGGTAGGAAAGAGGAAGGGACCCAAAGTACAGTCATTTTTTCTGGCTGGCTCAGGAGATGGGCTTTTATTCCTAGCCGTGCAGGAGGACTTGCAGCCAGACTGATGATTTGTGAGGACACCGCCCTTTCTGGGTGCCTTCTGATAGCCACCTTCCTCCGATCCCCTTTTCCTTTCATGTCCCTCTGTTTGCCCTGAGGCCCCTCCTCTCTCTTCAGCTTTCCTCAGTCCTCACTGAGCATTTGAAAGCACCTATCTGACTCAGACAGGAGAACTACACAGGATTGCAAGGTCCCAAGCCATTTTCCGTGGGCATCCTTTAGAGTCCAAGCTGCCATCGGCTGGTGTACAGGGCAAGGCTAAGAGCCGGGCCTGGACCCAGGCCTGCTGCGTATTGATCCTCTGAAGGACCCTGAAGTGTCGAGAGCAATTCTACATCATTCTACATAAAGATCATTTCACAGTTAATTTGTGACCAGGGCTAATCTTCCTGCTGCAGGCCCGCTGTGGCGACACGGCTCCATTTCTGCCTCCGGTCTCAGCTGAGACCTCGATGGCCCCTTGATGCCGTGACACTCAAGGGCCAGATCACATCAACTAAGGATGTCCTGGTTCCTGGTCCTAGTTCCTCGAGAGACAAGTAGTGAGAGAGAGAAGGGTTTCACCCGGGAGGGACAAATTCCTCATCCACGTACTTCTTCCCTCCTACTGTTGGAGGAGTGCTCCCCTCACAGTCCTCCTCAGCGTAAGAACTTCCCGACCTAATCACCTGATGCTCCCTTCAGGTATTGTGTGTACCCAGTATAGATGGCGAGCTCAAGGTGTCTGTCTGCCCACACTGAGGGCCCAACCTGCTGGCCTCCAGACACTAGGACATTATGTGAGTCTCTGTTGTCTTTTTTGTGTTAGCCCTCATCAGCCTTCTTCCTAGCGAGCTGGAGGACTGATCGCCTCCATACTGAGCGAGGTGCTTCTCCTCTTCCACCTCACCAGGGACTCGTGGGTACAGATGGCTGTCTTCGGGGAGGCAGTGAAGAACTACTCTCTGCAGGGCACACTGTCAACAACAAACACAATGCAAATGCTAGGGAAAAATGAATCACCAACGGCCAGGGATTTAGCTTAGTGGCAGCACGTCTGCCTTGTAAGCACACAGTCCTGAGTTCAATGCCTGGTACTGTTAAAAAAGAAAAAAAAAAAGAAAGAAAGATTCAGCAAGTGACATATAAACAAACCAGAGAAAACAATCATAATGGTTAACTTGCAGGAGACTCGTTCAAAGACTTGGTATGAGCTTGGTTATGAAGGAAGGGAAGTTATTGTCCATCCAGAGGAACTGACATTATAGTATCACATTATCTGGTTCATTCTTTCAACAACATTTATACAAAGAACCTTCCACACATCAAGTACTGTGGGCAGAGTGAGGCCCCTGCCAAAGGCATCGAATGGAGCCCTAATCCTCAGTGTGACAGTATTTGAAGATCGGCCCTAGAGGGAGGTACTGCGAGTTCAGTGAGCTCCCGAGGCGAGGGCTCAACGTGACAGGACGGGTATCTTTGTGAGGACATGAGAAGGCAGCTGTTTGCAACCTCCAGGCACTGAGTCAGTGGCACCTTGACCTTGGAAGGTAGCTGCACTCACCACTAGGCCACCAAGGCCACACGAGGACCTTGATCTTGAACTGCGATTCTCTGGACCTCAGGAATAAATGTCACCACCTAGGTGTGATACTTATTATGGCAGCCTGAGGCCTAAGCAGAGACACCCTGGAGTCCTGTGGCTTAGGTATATACTCAGTGCAACAGGAGTTCTAAAAACTTGCTAAAAAGAATAAGAAAAAAACTTAAAAACCTCTGGACTAAAGGGGAATTCTGAGCCCCCGAGACACAGATAGTGAAGACCCGTAGCTCAAGGACAGGGGCAAAAACTCAGCAATCTCTTCAATTCCAGAGATTCCAATGTAAAACTTGTAAGTAAACAAAAAAGGAAATGAACTGAGCTAGAACGCGAAGGAGTTTAATTGCACAGGAAGGAAACTTTCCACTCAGGCCATCAACTGGCAACCAGAGAAAGACTTCCAGACGTTCAGACAGACACTAAGCTGTGCTCACACTTCGAGAACAAGGGACAGCGGGAACAAGTCAGACCAGTCACCGAAGCCCTCTGAGCAGTCAGAACTCACGTGGGCAGGTCCCGCCCTCCCCCTTCTGCTGCCTGCATAGCCCAGTGCTGTAATAAGGACTGCTGAATTCAGAAGTCACCTCCCATGGAATTATTTTAAAAGATGAAAGACATTGTTCTGGAACATTGTGCATGGAGCCTGGCTGAAGGCAAGTTGAAAGCCATGTCTTCTGTCCAGATCCCTTCTATTCTTGGGCTCATTCTCACTTATTAATACAAAGATTTCCTGGGCCAGGGATTTAGCTCAGTGGTTCCGGTGCCTGCCTGGCAAGCATAAGGTCCTGGGTTCAATCCCTCGTAACCACATACCCCAGTGCCGGGCGTGGTGGCTCACACCTGTAATCCCAGCACTCAGGAGGCAGCAGCAGGAGGATTGCTGTGAGTTCGAGGCTGGCCTGGGCTACAAGGTGAGTTCTGGTGAGGGAGACCTTCCTCCTCGGTGGCAGGTGTGTCTGCTGGCTCTGGCCTCAAACCTGTCTTCAAACCTGTGCCGGACAACAGGCACCTGGGCATCCTGAGTTGAGCGCCAGGAATGCCCGCCATTAAGAATAAAGTCAAGAGAAAGGGGAGGAGCTCAGGCAGACGGCCAGGTGGCCAGCGGGTGGACGGATGGACGGATGCCTTGGATGGACGCAGAGGGACAGAAAATGGCACTGTGCTGTCTTCCATCCCTGTGCGGCTGCGACTAGACAGCAGGGCAAAAGTTTGGACACGGCGCTGGGCATTCAGTCCTCCTGGTACCAACATCCCTGGCTCTCTAATGTTGGCTTCTAGGTGTCATAGGACCTGAAAATGGTGATCACTTAATACGGGATCAGTGAGACCCGTCTAAGTCACAAATGTGACAAGAACCTCATGCGGTGGCCCTCCGGGAGTTCGTCTGGTTGGGCAGTATTTTGGGTGGGCATGGTGCCTGAGTCTCTTCGCGATGCTGTAACGATGTACCATAAACTGAATAAACAAAAATTTATTTCTCACAGTTTTGGGCGCTGGAAAGTCCAGGATCAAAGCAACGGCAGATTTGGATCTGGTGAGAACCTGGTTTTGGGTTCACAGACTGACAGTTGTCACTGTGACCTCACGCGAGAAGTGGACAAGACAGCTGTCCGGGCCCGTGTGAAAGGACCTCGCTCTATCCACGGAGGCTCTGAGCTGACCGCCTCCGGCCGTCACGCTGGCCCTAGGTTGCAGCATCTAGCGTGGAGACATAAGACAGCGCAAAGGCCACACACTGCGGGGGAGCAGCGTGGAGGAAGCCTGCGTGTGCGCACGCGCGCTCGCACACCCTGGCTCCGGAGAGGACAGTTCTCTCAGGGCCCCTGCTCTGCGCTCCCCGGGGCTGCTGCCCTTCCCAACCCAGACGCCACTCCTGTCGCCCTCAGCAACTCTGCTGCCGCCAGTCTGAGCAGCCGGGATCCTTTTGAGTTAGACTTAGGAAATCAGACTGTACAGACAGTCAAAATGGGTATGCTGGTGGAGGAAGCAAGTTCTTACTGAGGTGAAATATCTCATCTGGGAGGAAACAACTTCGATTTTCCAGGGACACCCGCTGGCTCTGTTTCTGCGTGAGGCCGTCTTTGTCTGGGAAAGGGAGCAGCTGGCCGAGTATTTGCATAGCACAATGAAGATCTCTGCACTCTGCAAACAGGGAAAATCATTCATGCCCAGGCTCAGTCTGTTTAAATGTAAAAAGCTTGATTGTCACTTCTGCCCCCTCGTGGACAAACTGCAGCTGTCGGTCTCAGACTGTTAGGAAGGCTCTCAGGGTGACCAGCAGAGGGCGCCAATGACCGATACATATTTTTGGCACCAATGCAACTTCCCCTCTAGGCCATTTTGTCAGAGCCCCTCCTGCTTATTTCTTTGCAGACGGACAAGGGACACGTGCCTGTCATGAGCATGCTCAATGAAGCTGGAGCTGACTGTGTTCCTACGTGTGCAAAGCAAGATGATTGGCAAGTGCTTTTGGCTAGATTTAGATGTTTGACTCCCAGGCATTGAATCCCAATTTTTACTCCAAAGCAAGCCATATAGTTTGGCTCTGCAGATCTGGAACCCTGACACATGTTCCTCCTACAAAATTCCCTTTATAGAAACCACATGTGTGTTAGTCTTGACCCCAAATTATATTGCTGGTTCAGACGCCCACCCACACCAGTAGCTCAGCACTAGTGAGTCCAGCGTATAAACACATCTGTTGACAGAACTCTGAACCATTTTCAGCAGCCTGACTGGAAAATTCTATGGTCTTTCTGTTTTTGAGACAGGGTTTCGCTGTGTGGTTTAGGCTGGCCCTGAACTCACTGTGTAGCCCAAGCTGGCCTCAGACTTGCAGTGATCCTCCTGCCTCTGCCTCCCAAGTGTGCTAACATGCCGAGTTCTGCAGTCTTGAGTTACTCAGAAATCTTCTGGGGTCAGAACATAAGAAAGAAAAACAAAGAGGGTAATCCATGAGACTCTTTGAGAAGGCGCAGGTCCCAATGTTGTCTTTGGCAGGGAAAAGCTGTGTAGGTCCTTCAGTGTTCCTGCCCTTTAATCTGTTACACTGGGCAATTATGCAATGTAGTTCTGAGAACTGGTTTTCCTTGGAATCTAAGGCCTGTTTATGCCTCATGTCCCCTTTTATCTTCTCAAAAATAAATTTAAAACTAGATAAACATGATACGACATTGTTTCTAGGCTTTGATTTCAAAAGTTTGTTTATTTTAATCTGGAATGGATTCTAATCTTAACAGTAAGTTAGGCTGTGAAACCTTCCAGCGAGTCAGGGTGGAAAAGAATAAACAACTACCAAGCAGGCTAACAAGTACACCCGCCTTTTGCTATGCAAAGGTCTCGAGAGCTGATCTGTAGCTGTAGTTTATATTAGGTTTATAAGCAACCTCTGAAATAGACTTGTAATACATCTCCAGTTAATGTACTGGCACAAAGTAGCAACTGAGAGAATATTTAAGGAGCATCTATACACTTAAAGTAAATATCTACTTTAATAGATATTAAAGACATTTCAGTCAGCTGTCGCCTCCCGCTCCCTTTCAGAAGTAGGTGTGCTTGTGCATAACTGTCTTCCAAATCTTCTGATAAACACACATTTCTGCTCAGCCTTGGTAGGAGGCATCACAGGAGAAAGGGGTCCTGTTGTGAACATCCCGCTCCTACGGCTTGATTACCCTTGGGCTCTCATTTCTTCTGGGTCATAGGTGTGTGAGCAAATGCTCATTTCTGTAGTCTTTACTAAGACAGATAATATGTTCTAGAAAGCACTTTTTTTTTTTTTTTTTTAGGTTTTTTGAGACAGAGTCTCGCTTTGTGGTTCAGGCTGGCCCTGAGCTCAGCCTCAAACTCACATCACAATCCTCCTGCCTCTGCCTCCCAAGTGCTGGGATTACAGGCGTGAGCCACCACGCCCGGCACTGTGGTATGTGGTACTGGTTGCTGCTGGGCGCGGGTCTCCACACTCAGTATTGTTACGTGGCTACCGGGGAATCGAACCCGGGTCCTTGCGCTTGCGAGACAGGCGCCGGAACCACTGAGCTAACTCCCCGGCCCCTAGAAAGCACTTTATTTCCCCCTTTTTACAGATGTCCAGCTGAGGAGGAGATGTCCTTTCACTAGAACAAGGACACGATTGGATCCCGCTCAGGGATGTTCAGTAAATATCTCATGATGCTAGAGGAAGGAAGAAAGCTATGTGATGAAATGGATTTCACTGTAGTTAGCAACAAGGCGACAACTCTGTAACGTGGTTCCTTCTCGGACAGACTAGCCACACCCTTCACAGGATATTCATGTACCTGCATTGCAACTGCTGTGAACTCAACATACTCAGTGCGTTACTGTGTGGGTTCCAGGACAGGAGGCTGGCAGTGAGGGGTCCGGCCTCTCGCTGCTGGAGTCCACCCTCACACTTGTATCTCACAGACAACCGTTCAGTGCAACACAGCCGAGCCGCTGCTGCATTTCAGGTAAGATTGACAAAAATATTAGGACTTGATAAAAACAAGCCAGTTGAAAAGCCTGACGGGCTGTACTGAGAGGTGCAAGATAGAAATGCAGCTGCTCCACAAAGACCAGTGTCAGGTGGAGAGGAACAGCAGGAACATCCAGCCGGAGCCTCTGGACACAGTGTCCAGCTAAACACAGGGCTCATAGTAAGCCAGTGCTAGCTGGCCACGGCGGTGCACTCCCAGCTCCTCAATCCCTCTTGGGTCTCATTTCTTTTGCCTTGAGTAGGCTGAGTCCAGTCTCAACTACATAGTCAAAGCCTGACTAAAAAAAACAACAAAAAAACAAAGAGAAGTCCAAACACACAAAAGCCCCAGCCAGGCGCTGCAGCACACACCTGTCATCTCTGCACTCAGGAGGCTGAGGCAAGAAGATCATGAGTTTGAGGCAGTCTGAAGATACACAGTGAATTCATGGCCAGCCTGAACTTCAATAGGGAGAACCCGTCTCAGAAAAACCCAAAGCAAGCTAACCCTGAAACGTGGTGAGTCCTAGAAGACCAACTCTGGAAGAGGGTTGGAAGGAAGTCAGATTACCTTTCTAGGCACTGCTCTCGCCAGGGCCACACCAGGGGTGGAACAGAAGAGTCCAACGTTCACTCCCGGAGTAGCGAAAGAGGACTTGTCGCTCGCCACGGCGATATCACAGCTGGCGACCAGCTGGCAGCCGGCAGCTGTGGCCAAGCCATTGACCATGGCGATGACGGGGACGGGGTGGCTCCGGATCAGCATCATGACCTGCGGGAACACACACGCACTTCACTTCACGTCTGCACAGCGAGAACCGTCCCAATGATCTACCTTATCTTTTCCGCTTCCTGAGCTTTTCATATGCAGCGGCACCTCCGAGTCTACGAAAAGAAGAATGAAAGAGAACAAAGAAAGCTCTAACTTGTACAGGAAGTCTACTATGGACCATCATGTGGGCTTTTGGGGAACCCCCAAGGGGGGAGCCCCATTCGGCAGGAGGACAGGAAGTCAGAGAGGGAGTGGAGGCAGAGGTGACAGCCCGGGCCACGTCCAAGCGCCCCTGACTGAACAGCACTGTGGGTTTGTCCTTGCAGAGCAAACAAACACTTCACAAATCGGCTTCTTCTCCCTGGGGCCATGTGAAGCCCCTGTGTTAAGCTCTGAAATTAGTATTTGGTGCTTTCTTGAAAAATTAAGATGGAAAAGGGACCTGAAGACAATTTCCTCAGTAATTACTTCTCAAATTACTGCCACGAATGCTCTCTCAATTCTATTAAGTTCAGATGGGGGTGGGGTGCCCGCCCTGCCGGCACCAGAATAAACAAAATTCCTAAAACGGACCCCTCAGCCCTGAGGAGAGAGGAAAACACGCTCATGTGACCCCCATGGCCACAAAATGCCAGAACTCTCCCTTACTTCTGCAGCTTAGTTCCTTGTGACACTCTAAACAGATTGTGTTGCTATGGCAACTTCAATTTCTAAATTATTGCTCTTTGAACCTCGGCAGGGAGGGAGTGAAGCTAGAAACTACATCTGGGTTTTCCCCAAAGCAACAATTCAAAGAAAAATGACCTTCATTGATTTGAAGCTTTTGCCTGGGAAACTTACCTTATATTCATAAACATTTGATAAATCAGCTTTCTCTAAAATAGCCATATATATATGTATATATATATATATGTATATATACATATATGTATGTGCTTATATGCATGTATACACATATTTATATACATATATATGTATACATACATGTAGGCAGGCACTTCATAGTGACATGTTATTCAAGTACAAACTGTACATATATGATGGCAGCTCCATAAGACTGTGATAGCTGGAAACTGCCTATCGTCTGTGGCCTTGTAGCTGCAGGTGCTGCTCACAGATGTGGGGACTCAGGTGTGAACACACCTACTGCGCTGCCCAACCTGTGAAAGAGCGCAGCCACATGCAACATGTAATACTTGACAAGGAACACAAGTGACTGGCTGTTACCGGTCGATGTGTTCATTATACTGTGTGTGTGTGTGTATGTGTGCTGGTGACCAAATTCAGTGCCAGAGTATGCTAAGCACATGTACTAATGGCTCCTATACTATATATACTATATATATATATATATATATATATATATATGTATTTTTTTTTTTTTATGAGACAGGGTCTTGCTATGTAGAGTGCAGGCTGGCCTTGAAGGTACGTCGATCCTCCTGCCTCAGCCTCCTGAGTGCTGGGACTGTAGGCATGCAGCACCATGTCCAGCCTGGTTGCTCTACTTATTTTTTAGAGCTTCTACTTAGGAAAGAATGTGCACTGTAAAACTGTATGCACTGGAACAGCCTCACCACCTACAGGTGACCTTTTCTCTGTCTTTGTAATTAGTGGATCCTAGGTGACACAGATTCATGAGTTTGTTTTTTCAGATATGATGACCGGATCATTTTGAACCCCTCACACCCTCCTGCCTTTCCTGCTTCCTTTCTTCGTTCTCTTCTCTTCTCTTTCTCCTTTCATGCGCTCTCTCTGCCTCTCTGTGTTGATGGACACATATGAGAGGAAACATGATATTTGTTTCTCTGAGTCTCTGGTTTATTTGACTAACATGATAATCTCTGTTTCTTGTGATTGGTTTCATCTCATGTTATTTTGTTCATCATGACCCTAGGCCATGTACACATGTGTGTATGTATGTATATACATGCACATTTAAATCTGTACTCTAGAGTATCTCTACCGTAAAAATCTATTTATGCATACCATAGAGCATAGGGAGGCTGTCCCATCTAGCTTTGTCTAAGTACACTTTATGTTTGCCTAATGACGAAATCACCAACAGCTCATATCTCAGGACCTGCCCCCTGCTGAGGACACATCACTTTGCATTCGCACCTACTGTAGTGGATTCTGTTGTACTCTGGCCTTGCTTTTCTGGAAGATAGATCATCTTTTGCCTTTTGAGAATCTGGTAAATGCTAAGGACCCTCTCCCCAGAAAAACGCACATACACACATCTCTCCACAAATCCGCTCAGGGATTCAGGAGGAGCCCCAGGGAGAGGCCAGAGCATTAACAATGGAGCTCATTCCCAGTGAGCTAGAAAAACAAGGGAACGGCTAATAAGACCTTCAAAAGTCTTACTGCAAAGAAAGATTAGGTTCTGAGTGTTATTCCATCAGCCATGAACTGGTCACACAGAAAGCCCAGCGGCGGGGACAAGTCGAATGGATCGATCCGTGGGTCCTACCTGCCATCTGCAACGGCTTGGATTTCAAAGATTGGGACATGCAGTATCTGTTCAACAATATTACAAATGCTTATAGCTTCGAAAAATCATCTGACATAGGTAAAGAGCTCTGTGGTCAGAGGCGCTCTCCAGATCGTTATTTTACAGTAGTGAAAAGGAACCTATAAATGTTACAAGTTCACAGAGACAAGCAGAAGCTGCGGCGGTTCGGGTGCCGCCTCCCGCTCCAGGGCGGTGGGCGGTGCTGCTGGGGCTGTGCAGCCGTCGGGTGGGCGGCTCTGTGCTTCTTGGCTCTCGGTGTGCACAGTTTTCTTGGATGTGCACTCCCTGGGGTTGCTGTCCAGGACCCTCACCCAGGGCCCAAAGCAATGCGGTCACCCAGTCTTGGATTTGAATCTCCACAACCCTGATCTACACAAACCTTTCCTCTTCATAAGTTCATTGCCTCAGGAATTTTGTTGAAGTGATACAAAGCTAATACAGTAGCTATGCAGACTAAATGATATCTACATAATCAAATACAGCAGCTTAAATAAAATGAAATTTTCTGAAGGAAGTACCAGCACAGTGGTACAGGACTTATCTAGTCTTCTAGAGTCAGGCTGCTGGGGTCTGAGGCCCACTGTATTCTTCCTCATTGTCTAAGTCCAGACAAGACTCCCAACACTTCAGTTTTCACATCTGGAAAATGGGTATAATACTAACACCAACTTCACAGAACATGACAGTTATATAAATTAATATATTCAGAGTACTAGAAATACTACTGGGCACAAAATAACCACCCAGTGTTATAATCACATTGCTAAACAAAATCATACACTATAGTCATACCTGTATATGATTTTCAAATAGGCAAATAAAGAAAATTATTAGAAATAAATATAGCAAAATGTTAATTATAGTTTTCTCTGGGTGGTACAACTATGGGATTACATTAGTAATTGATTTTCCTTCCTTTTGTTCTAAGTTTTGAAAATTTTCTGTAATAAGTTCTTGTTTCCATAATTCAAGATATTTTCACTAAGGTTAGAAGTTCAGAAAAGACAAAAGGGACGCAGATAATAAACACGGATGGTAATCAAATCCTTGCTAGTCAAGCATCAGTCACACTTTCTCTTTGACATTCCTGACTTAAGCGCCACTCTTTGGTTCCATCTACTCCAAAAGGTGACACACACTGAGCTCTTGCCTAGCCTCATTCGATGGAATTATTGAGGCTTCAGGTTATGTCTAGAAGGAAGCCTCTTTGTCCACTGCCATTTGATTGGTGACATGTAAGAAGAAAGAGAAGAGTCTCCTCTTGGGTAAACAAGTTGCTAGTGTAAGCACCCTATCGGTGCCCCAAAAGGTCATTTTAGCCCTTTCCTAGTGTGTACTTCTCCTTCTTCATTTGTCCTCATCCTGATTTGTAAATTATGAACTATCATGCAGTACTTGTGGTCTGTAACAAATCTGCTACACATTTTTGGGTTCTGAGTTAATTTCGATACTTCTCTCTTCCTTTTAAAATTCAAATTTTCTTGCATGTGAAGTGAAAATGCAGTCATTCTGTTCTAAGCCTGCTTCTTGATTACACATGGAAATTGAAATCTAGCTCAAGATCTTATCTATCCATATCTATCTGAGCATCTTATAAAGAGTTTTTAAGGAGCTGACACCCTTGCGCTGTTGTCTTATTTCCAGAGCTCAGTTCCGCTTGCACACTGACCCTTTCCAGGGAGTCAGAACCATCCATGGGTTGGTCTCAGTAAAGGTGTGAATAAAGCTTGGTTTAAAAGTAATTTTAGAGCCAGCAACGGTGAACACACACCTGTAATCCCAGCGCTCATCAAATGGAGGTAGGAGGATCAGAGTTTGAGGCCAGCCTGACCAAGCAGCAAGTTCAAGGGCAGCCTAGACAATGTAGTGAGATCCTCTCTCAGAAAACAAAACAAACCAAAACCTTTAAAAACACTGCCGTTCCTCTTTATAAATGTTTTCCCCATGAACAGGGTTGTTTTAGTTTTAAAATTTTAAAGATTGTCACAATCATAGGTTGTTCCTCTCTAAAAATATACACTCCCATCTTTTACTTCTTACTCAGACACCCCCGTAGAGATAGCACCTCTGAGTGCCATTGTTTATTTTACTTTCCTTGGCGTATAAAACCAGTAGCAAATTGTGATCACTTCTCAAGAGTCAAAGCAAACCATCGCCTGGGCGAAGGGTCTAGAGGTGATCACAGAGCTCTCAGTCGCTCTGAGGTGGTTGGCTCTCGCCGATGGAACTCTGTCTGTGAAGTAGAAGGCCGGTTTGATATTCATGACAGTGATCACTTGGGGTCTGCAGTGTGGCTGTCACCCAGGCTTACCTCAGAACACGTCTGAAATACTTCAGTGTGGTAATCACGGCCTCGCTCCTCCGTTAGTTCTTTCAAATCGTGTCCAGAAGAAAACACGGGGCCCTCAGCTACCAATGTTTCCAGTTGAGAAAAGAAAAGCAAGAGATGAAATTTCAGAGGGGGCACTTCATTTACTTATCTGCTGAACAACTTCAGTAACCAAGCACAAGGCCACCTATGCTGTGAACCTTTGCAAGATTACTGGCTTCATTTGGATATTCCAATTTGCCTGGAAGGGCCCATATGGAATATTATGACAAACTGCCAAAGCCCTTGTCTCCTAAAAGCCTGTGTTGGAAACCAGTAGAAATAAGCAGGTCTGTAAGGAAACATCTCTGTAACTGAGGTGAAGATTAAAAAAAAAAAATTTTTTTTCTCCTTTGGGCTCAAGTGTGTGGAGCCATGCGAGGCCCTTGAAATCCACCACGCCTTTGGCATTGTCTATGTCATTTAGCCGGCAGGTGAGGACCACCCACGGGGCCTGACTGGAAGGGCAGAGTGTGAAGAGAACTTGGAACCAGCTGGCTCACTCTCCATTCTGCAGGGGAGAGAGCTGAAGATGTGATTCCTGCCGCTGTCATTAATACCAATGTCACTCTGCCGATCAGCTGCTAGCGCTTCCTCACATTTCTCTTTCTTTGTGATTTTTTTGACAGGTAAGAATATCTTCTTTTTTGCCAGTGAGAAATGCTATAGCTGAGAACTTAGAGGCCTCTTCTACACCCACATTACATCTCACATGGCTGCTGATTCCTTCTCTCCCCAATTCTTTTCTCTCTGCCATATAAAACAGCTGAATCTTTCTGTTTGCTAAAAAAATAACATTCTGGGGATCTGCCCCAGATCTTTAATTTGCCAGTCAAACAAAGCATCACAGGGTATTATTGATTTATCATAGTTTCCCGAGTGTATTTCAAACTGATGACACATTATTATTACTTATGCCCCCACCAGCATCACATGGAAATATAATTCTTAAATAACTATTGGAAAAAGAGCAAGGGAAGAGGTGGACAAAATACGACACACTTTTTTGGACACCTTTTAATACTGTAGGAATCAAATGTAAAGCCTGGTAAGAACAGAAAACCAGTCAAATGGCCAGACAGCCATGTCCAAGCCGACTGTACAACTTACCAAAGAGATTATCAGTCAGGTCCCTGAAGAAAGTCTATTTTCTTTTTCCTTTTTGTTTTTTTGGTTCTAGGTTACAAACCTAGGGTCTCATGCAAGCACTCTGCCAATTTAGCTACACTCCCTGGTGTTCTGATGTTAATGGGAAGCCCGGCAGAGTAAAGTGTGACAATTTCTAGTATCTAACAGAAAAGAGAAGACACATTTTCACCATGTACTATTTTCCTACAATTTCCAGTTAATAGTGTTAGTACAGAGTCTCCAACTCTTGAGTTTTTCATAATGAGTGTCCTTCAAGGGACATTCTCTCTAGTTAAGGGAAGGAATTCCCTCAGTTAACCAAAGACAGAACCCACTTCAGTGTGATGCAGAGCTCCGACGGATACCTGAAATGATAATGACTCTCAGATCTTTGCTGTCAGCCTCATGAAGAATGTCCTTTTGGAGAGATTTCAGCATTTCAAGTGACAGTGCATTCCTCTTTTTTGGATTGCTCAAGACAACGGTCCTGTGAAAGACATTTTACAGTCCCCGGGTCACGTACTCATCAACACAAATGAGGACCCCTGAGAGGCCCTTCTAATTCAGGAGTTGTCTTAAAACCCCAGAGAAGAGAATTGCTAGTGCTTAGTGCCAGGCCAGACGCTCCGTCAGCTCTCTGGAGTCTCGGCTGAGTCAAAACAAGGTGGCCTGAAGTGCGGCCTGGCTTTTCTCCCTTGTCCCCTGCTTGCTCTCTCTCTCTCTCTCCCTCTCTCTCTCCCTCCTTACTACATTTACTGTCAGAAATATGTCTGCCACCCCCACAGAAAGGGCAAGTCACAGCAGTTCCGAAATCATCTCTGCCCAGAGAGGATGTGAGTTTTCTCTGGCAGAGGCAGAAGCTGGAGGAATCTGACAAACGGTATCTGTCTTCCTTACTTCCTGGCGTGAGTCTTCGGAATAGAGTTAGGAAAGGAGCCAAGAATGCAGATACTCCCCTGAATCCCTCCCCACCCACCCCCCAAAGGTGGCCAAGGTACAGCTGCCAATACAGATATATGACAGCATTTTAAAAATCTGTCTTAGAATGGCTTCCTGTTATTTTGCAAAGTAATTCTCACTGTCTGAGAACAGGATGAAGTACAAAGAACAAGAGGACAAAAAGAGGCTCATATCATCACAAAAATCTGGCACCGGTGGCTGTTCGCTACTTGGGAGCATCCCATGTGCTGAATAAAACACCTCGAATTGTCCTTCTACCACCTTACACAGGAATGTCTTATTTTGGCACTTATATGGCAGTGAATTAATTGACGGATTATTGTTATATGCTTTTTATTTCCTATCAGTTTCCACCTACACCTGCTTCCTTCCCTTCTCGTTCTTTTCTGAATTGGATATTCCTATTGCTATGTAGTCAACTTGGCTCCTCCAAGAATAGCATTCTGTGTCCCAGGTTTTTGGAAAACAATTCTGACGGCTGACTCTATTTCAGTGCAATAAGAATAACCATTTTCTTTAGAATGCCATTTCAATTTTGCTGCAGTGTTCAGGTGGCTGTGCTATTGTTTTGTTTCTCGTAAACATGTCCTATAAGTACAAAAATTACTTGCAGCTGATCTGCTGATAGACTCTGAATCTCTATTTGGCAGAGTACTGGTAGAGGAGAGAGAACTTCTCGTAACCTTTCAACAGAATAATGAGTGTGCTTGCTGCAGCAGGTAAAAAAAAGCTGCCATCCCATCGGTGACATATGTCTCAATGAAATTCTAAGGCCTCAGGCAAAGTTGTGCGGAAGTTCCAGCTGGACCCAGGTGGGGGAGGCACGCGCCTATCATCTCAGAACTTGGGAGCTTGGGGCCGGGGGGTCAGCTCAGTGGTTCCGGCGCCTGTCTTGCAAGCGCAAGGGCCCAGGTTCGATTCCCCGTTAACCACATACAATACTGGGTGTGGAGACACTCCCAGCAGCAACCAGTATCTCATACTACAGTGCCGAGCGTGGTGGCTCACGCCTGTAATGCCAGCACTCGGGAGGCAGAGGCAGGAAGATTGCTGTGATGAGTTTGAGGCTGAGCTCAGGGCCAGCCTGAACCACAAAGCGAGACCCTGTCTCTAAAAAACCTTTAAAAAAAAGAACTTGGGAGCTTGAGGCAGGAGACTACAAATTTGAATTCCACCTGGACGACTTAGTGACACCCTCTCTCAAATACCACCTGTCTGAAAGGAAAATTTGCATTCATATGAGGTCACCACTAGGGTTTAGGACATAAATGTACAGGCCAGAGCTGGTCCCTGTAAATGTTCCTGATGAGCTATGTGGAGATTACCACTGTAAACCACAAGAAAGTCCATGAGGTGAGGGACAGTCGTGTCCTCACTCAGGACACACTCAGTAAGTCCCTGTGACTGGGTTAAGGACAAGCACATTTGTATTTTCATAGCAGATTTCACCGGCCAGTGTCTTAATATCACATGCACTCCGTAGTATCTCCTTTAGACCCAGAGTCGAGACACTGAAATGGGGCAGAGCAGAGGCCTTTCGCTGGCAAAGGGACCTTTCTCTTTCCTGGTGATCCTATCTGTTGGCTCTGTGGCCTCCGTCAGGCTGTCACCTCTCAGAACTTGACTCTTCCCCATCAAGCGGGGACATTATCCACCTTGCAGGCGGCTAGAGTTAGGGGTAAGAACGCAGAGCGCCTGGCCTCGCACCCACTGCACCGCCGGTTCTCACACGTGACAGCCTCACTGCTGCAGGGAGCAGCTCTGAGCCTCAACGAGGGACCACGCTGCTCAAGCCACCTGCTCAGTCCCTAACGTAGTCCTACTGCTTGACGGCCGGACAGGGTTTCCTGCTGCTGTGAGTCCTATCGCTGTCAACGCTCCAGCCGATTCCCTCTCTGGCCCATGGTTAATTCTGAGGGATGCCGTCTTCCCTCGGCTCATCTGGCCGTCCGCCCGGCTTTGAGGCCTCTGACCGGATGTGGGCAGGTCTACAGAAGGGAGACTGCGCTTGAGAACCAGCGAGCCGGGTCCCTGTGGCTTTCTCCTCGCGGTGTTCCCGGGAAAGCAGTCCACCGGGAACAGAATCGGCCCCTGCACAGCCCCGCTGCAGGTTCCGAGACCCTGGGCTTTCCTCACCTGCAGTGGGCACCTACGGCTGGAGTGTGGGGCGGCTGTCTGGGGAACGGGAGAACATGAAGAATACGGGTGTTCGGGGACGTCACCACCTGTGTGCCAAGCAGGGCGGGGAAGGAGCGGTGGAGTAGTGGAGGCGAGAGGAGAAGGCTGGGGAGAAACAGAAAAGGTGCCCTCTAGGACACGTCCAGGAGTCCGAGGACTGGGAATTCAGACATGGCCTCTCAGATCTTACGAAAGGCAGCCTGGCGAATAAAACTCCTTACAGTCCAAGCCGTGCCTCTTAAACATGAAACGCGCCTCCCGTGCACTTCGCACTCTCGCTCTGGCCTTTGCCGGTCGGGGGAGCCTTCCGCGCGTTCTTGCGCCACCCCGCGGCTGCCTTTGCGCGTCGCTGGGTCTTTAAGGTTTTCAGACTCGCGCAGAAGCAGAGCCTGCCGAGGCCGCGCCGAAATTCTATTTGTTGACCTGCCGGCGCCCCTTTCTGTGCGGGGGCCCAGAGCGTGTCAGCTAAGCCGACCCCCTGCAGCTCCGCCCGGCTGTGCAGGAGCAGGATCGCCTCTTGGGAAGGGGTTTCTCCAAGGCCCTGGCAGACCCTGGCTCGGCCCCACGCCAGCCTCAAGGTCCATAAGCAACACACCTGTTGCCCTGGAACTCAGGGGTCCCCCGTTGACACTTCCTGGTACTTCCACGTGCTCCCATGCCGAGCTGCGGGGCCCCTGCAAATTCAGGGTGCAGAGACTCCTTCCCCAAGAGACGCGTCGACCTGACCGACCCGAAGGCGGCGAGTACGTGACCCACCGCCTACCAGGCGCAGCTGTCCCGATCCCGTCCCCGGACCCCGGGAGCCCTCGCCGGCCACAGGCTACCTGATGCCATCCCGCTGCCGCATGCTGGTGGGACGCGACTCGGACTCGGGCCGCCCGGAGGCCCCCGGGGCCCCGCTGCAAAAGCCGGCGGGGAGCGGGGACCGCAGGCCGCGCGGGAGCCAGCCGGGCCCCTTCGCCGCCAGGGCCCGCAGGCCCGCCCAGGTGGCCATGGCCGCCAGACGCCCGACCGGTCGAGCCGCGGTCGCCCTCTGGGCCTGAAGAAGGCAGTGCTGTAGGCGAGAGCCGCGCGCGGAGGCCAGGCAGCGAGGCAGGGCCGCCCGACCCTCGGAAATCTCCAGGCCCGCGTAGACCTGCCCGCCCGGCCCGGGCCCGCCCCCGGGCCGCCTCCCCCCATCCGGCCCCGCCCAGAGCGCCCTCCCTGCGCCGGGCGCTTGCGACTTTGGAACTGTCACCCCTGACCCATGCACCCAGGAATGGAAGACTGAAAGCCTGGGCGACCCTGCAGTTCGGTTCGCTTGGTTTAGCCCGGCTTTGAGGGCGTTTAAGGAGGCCCGCAATGGGTCATCTTGTTTGTTGTCACATCAACGCCAGAAATGTGCTGAATGCGTTGTCAAAAACAAGAGTGTCACAAGGTGGTGAGCAAGGGGCATGAGCTGCTACAAATCACTTTGCATACACCACCCAGAGGAAACACGTCAGGCCCTGCGGGCTGAGGAGCAGCCCAGGCAGACTTGGACTTTGAAGGCTTTGTACTGGGGGTCCGCTTACAGGGTGGCTTTTTGACATGAACGGAGGATAGAGTGTCCTCTGGGGTATCTCACTGGCTGGCAGGACACTTTGCACTTCCTAACATGGAACACTTACTAGGGCAGGAATATCTTCATTGCTATTTGGCAGTCACTTCCTGTAAGTGTCTAATTCCCAAAGTGTGAGATCTGTAAGGGGCATGGAATAAATGTGCTCAGTGGTCAGGATCTTACTGTTTCTAGGGGAGATGCTGAGCTCCTCACCTGTGAGGACGAAGTACTATGTAAAGGATGGTATTTGAAGGATCGGTTGAGATCATTACCACTTCACACCCCTCTGCTCCGTTTCCTTAGTCCTTTTCTGAGAGGAGCTAGAGCAAGGACGAGTCAACAACAAAAAGCAGGAGCGAAGATGCCTGTTAGAATGCCAGAAAACCAAGAGCTAAAGATCACTCTGTCCCCTCAAGAATCCAAAGCATGTGCAGGCCCAAGAGTTCCCGACCTTGGCCTTCATCCAAACTTGCGTGGCGATCTTGACCCCTCACCCCATCCCTCCTCCTCTGGCCTTTGGAGGCCATTAACAATCCTTTCAAAGCCTTGTATGGTCAAAAATTCACTGTCCCCATGAGTGAGCCTCGTGAGGTACCCACTGGGCCAGGACTCCAGTCCTTCCCCAGCTAGAGGTTCTCCCGGAGTCCCAGGACGGGAGAGACCCAGTACCTCGCTGTACTGAGCCATGAACTCTTCTCACTGGCTGCCCCCAACCTGAGGAATGACTTTCACTTATTCTGTTTACTCTTGTTACTCCTTTTAAATAAACCTTTTCTTGTTACTCATTCTGAGTGTCCTGCTCAATTTGTTGCTTAGAACACCAGCTACCTGGAAATAATTCCCCTGAAACTCCCCTCCCCCCATCTAGCAATAGTTCCATTCAAGAAGGTGAGTTGTTCCACACTCATTGTCTGGAAGGAATGGTATCCAGCAGAACTGAGAGACATAGAAGGGAAAATTCTTGGCTTTGGAATTTTGAAAATTCAGTAATTGGGGGGGAAAATCTAATAAGTCAGAACAAGGCATCCATTAAGATTTCCCAGGTATAAAGATAGGCGATCAAGAAGGACTTGAAGGAAAAGGAAGAGGGTAACTGTTGTAGGGACTTAGAAAGGCATGCACAAAATTCCCTTAGGGGAGCCTGGAAATGGTGGGAAGCCCTAGCTAGAAGAGAGGCAGTCTTCTCTTCTTCTTTGGTGGAACCTCAGAGAAGTCATGAGATTCCAAGTGGTATGTAATGTCTAAATGCCACATAGCGTTTCACATGACCTACTGAGAGACTGTGACAGTGGAATGGTCCCTGAGCCCTGAAAAGGGCTCAGAAATACCAAGTGCATTGACATGTTGAAAACAAAGCAGGACCAATAATATTACACGTGGATGACGTCATGAGTGCTATACTTTGGATCTGAAATGTCCCCCCCAATTCTGTGCTGTACAGTCTTGGGCACAATTCCTCATACTATTGGTCCTAGTTGGAGGAAGGGCTTAGTTGGAGGAAGTTAGTGCTAGCAGGGGTTGAGGAAACAAAAACAAGAGCAAAAGCAAATCTCAGTGGTTCAAACAGCAAAGACTCATTTCTCTTGCTATATGTCCGTTGTCGTGGTATGCATCTACTGAAAATCTGTTAAAGACCCCGTGTCACATTAACATTGTCCTTGCCTAGGGCCCTGATGCACATTTTCCAGTTTCTAGGGCAGAGGGAAGGAAGGGAGAAGAAAAAAAGAATGAAGCCAAAGCCAAGTGAATTGGCATTTAAAATTTCTCATGTTTCATTTGCCAGAGCAAATCTGTGGTCACCCTGAACTTCAGGGTGTGGGGAAATACACCCCTCGTATGTGTTTAAAGAAAGGACACGGGGTCTTTGCAAACAAGCCTAATGACCATAACCACCCAAGTACCATGTCTTGGAGTTAAGTGACTTATGCTTGTCATTTAGGGGTTAGAGATAAGTTCTAAATTGGCCTACATTTCTGCCACTAGGTTGAATAGGGGCCTAAAATATAAATTAAGTTCATGCATAAAGTTAAATTTTAGTAACTTATTTGTGTGTTTTTGTGTTTTCATTTTGCTATTTTGAGATCAAACCCAAGGCCTTGAGCATGCTAGGCAAGCATGCCACTGAGCTACGTCTCCATCCCAAGTTAAATATCTACAACCCTTGAGCTCATGCTGAGATTTGTATCTGTCCTCTTACACATGCCAAATGTTACGAATGATCCAGGTCATGCATGACCCAAAAGCTTGATCAAAATGACCATCCTTATGGGCCCAAGTCTATACTTGGAGGACATCTGTCACTATGCTAAGATTAATTTCACTGGGAGGATGGAAGGTTTGGCTGGGAAAAAAAATAAAGATTGCTTCACCTCAACGCAGGAGTTGAAATAAAAGAGGAAACTGGTGTGTAGTTGTCCTCTGATATCTGCATAGGACTACTTCTAGGACTTGCAACACATACCCAAATCTGTGCCTGCTCAAGTCCCGTGTATAAAATGTTGCAATGTTTGTGTATAACCTACACACATACTCTCCCCTCAGTGCTGTACCAGTGAGTAATATCTCTACATCTGCAAGGTTTCACTAAATCACCCAGGCTGGTCTCCAACTTGTGATCCTTCTGGCCACGCCTCTTGAGCAGTTGGACTAACAACCATTTGCAACCACACTTTTAATAATTTCTAAATTACTTATAATACCAAATACACATCTCACTTTATTCATATACATTCAGCATAATACTCACTGTAGCACATTTTTTGCTTTTTGGAACTTCTTGCAAAATTTTCCCCAAACAATTTTAAACCATAGCTGGTTGGATTAATGATATGAAGCTTAGGGATTAGAAGGGCAGATTGTATAAGATCTTATGAAAAGGAAGAAACCTGCAGGATACTCAGAGCTGGAAAGTTCTGGATTAAATGAAGTCTTAGACAACTTCACTTGCTTGTAAATGTTACTTAATAATAATGACAGTTGCTCTTAACGCAGTCCCCACACTCTGCCAGTGGAACCTCAGAGAAGTCATGAGATTCCAAGTGGTATGTAATGTACTTTAACTTGGTACTTTAACTTACGCCGTCTCTGTTAATGTTCTAGGTGAGTTGTATTAGTCTAGTGCAGAGAGGTTTGGCCTGCTGTATTTGTACTAAGTTGAATCCTTGGAGTTGATCATGATGATCAGGTGAAAGAAAGCATCGTGGACGAAGACTTTTATCTTCATCTAAATTCCTAAGCCCGCTCTCCCATTTCCCTAGTTTCTTTCAGAGCCTGCAGTCCTGTTCTGAGCATGGCAAACACACAACGAAGGAGGTGGACATGGATGGCCATCTCATTATCCAGGCATGCGTCGATATAACTTGCTGAAATGCTGGTCCATCCTTGAGCAATGTGAGGCTCTTTCAAATTCAGGGGGCTTCTGCAGGCGTCCTTAGCCTCTCATTAATGTGTGGAGGGGCTGCTTGCCTGCCTTTCTCTTTCGTTCAGTGCCCTTCTAATCTGCTTTCCACATGATCCTTCTCCCCGACACAATTTGATTTCTAGTTGCTAGCAGGCTTCTCTCTGGCTTTGATTTGTGTGCGCCTTCCCTGTGCCACCTGTCTTTGCTACCTTTTCACATTTCTTTTAAGGACTCACTGATGCTTGGCAGAGTGTTGCAGAAATAAAGAAGAACAAAAAGACCCTTCTGTGGAAGCTGGTATCTCACGTTTGATGTAGGAGCGAAGGAAGATTTAGACTCCCTAAGAGTGCTGAGAAAGAAAAGGGCAGATTTTTAGCTTCTTACGGAGTGGTTTTTGAACATTAAAAAAAAATTTATTTCAGGCCTGTATAAGACAGAATGTGGTGGCCTGGGTCAGAGGCGTGATGGGGACGATGTGGGACTTGTTGTCATGGGGATTCCTCTGGCATCTGGCTGCTTCCCCGGTGCTGGCTCTCCAGTCTCATTTTCTTCCCCTTGTCTGTCTCCCGATCCTCAAAAGACTTAGGGGACTCAAGCTCCCTTAACCAGAATGAGTTCAGATTTTGTGGCTGCCTACAGCTATGCATGCCTTTCAAGGTTCCAGTTTCATTGTTTTATATTTTATGTACTCCAAGAGTGATTACCCAAGTGCTTTTTGTAACCTTAAATTTCTTTTCTTTGTAGAATTTTTATTTTAGAAAGCCATTTATTCGTGTATTTTACATACACGTACGGGTAACATTTGTCACAGGGAATTTGTACCAGTACCTGCTCCATTCTTCTCCCTTTCCCTTCCTTATGTACAAAAGCTTTCTTTCCATTTCCCCTCTTCCCTTTTCTCTTTTTTCTTGTCCTTTTCCCCTTTCCCATCCCCGCTCCTTGTTCCCCTTCTCATTTGGACGTTTAAGACTTGTATCTTAAGTTGTGTGAAGAAAATTAGTTTAGAGACTAAACGGGGAGACGTGTGCGTGGGTGAAATTCACTTCCTTTTATTCCTGCTTAACTCAGTACAGGTCCTTGAGTTTGTTCTTATGATGTGAAATGCACTCAGTCAAGTGAGGGATGTGGAAGAGTGTCATACACACTAATGATGTGTGTGTGCTTCATTGCATTCTGGTCATGAGCGACAGGGCCTAGGCCCCTGGCACTGTCCCAGATGGCATTTCTACTTGTGGACGAAGTTGTCCGCAGCTCTTCATGGCGCTTAAAACCCAGGCTCACTGCTGTGCCCTGGGAGGCCGGCGGGGCCCAGAGCCAGCTTCTCTCTAAAGAGCCTGTTCACTCTCCCCGTGTGCTGCTCTCTCCACTCAGAAGCAGTCCTTTTTCCAGTTTTATTGAGACATAGTTGACAAATCAATGTTGTATATAATCAAGATGAATGGTATATACGCGCCTTACAAAATGACCACTACAGTCTTGCTCACAGATCCTCACCTCACATAGCTACCATTTGTGTGTCTGTCATGATGACATTTAAGATATATTCCCCCTGCTCATTTCAAGTAACAATATAGTATTAACTATACTCATCTTACCCCACATTAGGTCTCCAGAACTTATCCTTCTAGTGGAAATGGAACTTTTTACTCTGTGACCACGTTTCTGATTGTCCTCGGCAGCCACCCTCTATTCTGGCGTGTGTAAGTTGATTTCCAGTCTCTGGAGCGCCGACACCATCTTGCTTCAGAGCCTTTTCACGAAAGGGCAAGATTCATCTGTCAGACCAGCGCCCACTTTCGGCTCAGCTCCCTCTTCCAAAGCTGTGACTTTCTTAGAGAAGAGGAGGAAGTCTGGAGGAAGCCCTCGACCCTCTAGGTTCTAATCGGACTTGTTCCATTCCCTCCTCTCTCTAATCTGTTGAAATCCGGTGTGTTTGTGTCTGTTCCTTGATCATTTCTCCCCTGACTCTGCTGCACGTTTTGACAACAGTGCCGGAGCGCGCTCTCCTTGCCCCTGGGCACCCAACACTTCTCACCTGGCACGACACATATACTGTGATTTGTGGGTTGAGACTGACGAATAAGTAACCATCATACCTCTGCTCAGACGTCTCCTGTGGCTCCTGTGATGTCACCTAGAGAAGCACAAGTTCTCTAGTTTGACATCTAAACCCCTTACTTTTCACATTTTAACTTACATTGGTACCATGTACAGATCTGCGATTCAGACACACAGAACTTCTTGCTGTCCCCTTTCTAGGCCCTGTGTTTTCACACCTTGATGACTTCATGCTGCTACTGCTTAAAATAGCCCACGAGTGCATGGCTTTAATTCAGGATCCCTCTTCATCCTGCCTTACATGTCACGTGCCTGAAACCTTTCACATGCCCCCAAGCTGGAATTAATTTTGCCTTTTTCTAGTCTGCTAGAGCACATCTGCTGGGACAATCAAAGAAATGTGTTGCTTTCTCCTTTTAGAGTTTTTTTCTACCTGTCTGTTCTTCCCTAAGAAAATGCAAGCGTCCTGGGTTCAAGGCCCATGCCTTTGCTGCTTTTGTGTGGTCACCCTGATGCTTCAGATGTAGTGAGTGCTGTGTCAGAAGACAGAAACTGAGTATGATTAGTGATGCAAAGAGATGATGAGGTTTCAAAGATCTAGAACGGTATAAAACGGTATAATGGTAGTTCCCTCTAGAGACACAAGGGGGTGGCCTAACCCAGCCGAACCGCACGGACTGTGCAGGCTGAATCCCTGGCTGAGGGATTTTGAAGATAATGTGGCCTCTTTTGAATTCTGTCTTACTGGTCATATTGCCAGCTTGGGTGACAGGAAAGAAATACGAAGCACAATTTAATGTGCAAAATACGAGTTAGAAATTCAGATGCAAAGACAGCATCTGGCCATAGAGGCAAGACAGAGCAGGACACCTGCTCCCTCTGAGCACGGGTCCCTGTGATCCCAGCCACAGACAGGACTGTGGACTCCTGAGCCTCTGGGTGAAACTGTGGGGGAGGGGCAGGGAGCGGGGGTAGGGGCGGTTGGAGTGTGGGGAGAGGGAAACTGAAACTTAAGTGTGAACAATGGGATTGAACTCTCTCATCGGATCTTCTTATTTTTATTTTTTAAAAGTGTATGTGATGTTTTGAAGACCTGTCTTACATGTAATAAAAGTGCCACTACTTTCTTCTTTCAGTAACAGGAAAATTTCTTTCATTTGTTTGGACTGGAATTTTCTTTTTCTTTTTTGAGTGTATTCATTTCATTCTTAGCGATGAGACATTATGTGTGAAGTAGGCTGTGCCTGCTCTGTCACTGGGCTGAGCTGGTTATTTTCTCCTGTTGGTCTAAATGTGCAGAGCATTAAATATAATTAATACAGGCTGGGAGGCTGGGCAGCAATAGCCGTGTCTACTGGACATGGCACTTTTGCCCACCAGGTCTGTCACACTTGCTTCCTGATAACACTTCACCTTCCCATGGTACTGGAAGGCCTTTCCCTTTTTACATTTCCATATTTACTTTTAAATTTACATTGTACTATTTTCATGGACTGCATGTTGGATAAATTGAACTTTAGTCAACTGAAGAAATTGGCAGAGTTCAGAGGCACTTAGTGAACTAAAATCTAAGGTACAAATAAAAGTGATTGGCAAGGTTAGCCTGTAAACTCCTCTGTCTCTCTCTCTCCTCTTCCACTTACCCAGATGCTTTGTGCTAATGTGTATGTCTTTGTCTGTCTGTCTATATGTGTATAATCGTATATTGATATAGATTAAAAAGGAGCCTGAATTCATATATTTATATAGATTAAAAAAGAGCCTGGTCAACCTGACACAACCACAGTAGCAAGGATGTTTTCTTCCTCATTCCCCTGCATAAGAATCAGAAAACTCTTGAGAACAGCTATACCTTTTTGTAGTTCCATAGAACTGGTGATCATATTAATTGTTCGTGATCAAATCAATTATATAAATAGATCCTGAGAAAGAGGCCCCAGATTATACTCAAGTTACCCATGTGTTCTAAATATACATATTTTAAGTATATAATGTAAACATAGAATAATATGCTATATTATGCTACTTTGTAATTTCTCTTAATAATTATCCATGACTCTAAATATTTTCTTATAAAGTAATTTAAGAGCATGCTATTTTATCATATAACTTAATCATTATTTATTTAACCAATCTCTCTTGACAGTGATTAAAGTTTTTCTTAATTTTTAACTGGACTTGGTGGCACATGCCTATGATCTCAGCACTTGAGAGGCTGAAGCAGGAGGATTGCTAGGAGTTCAAGGCTAGGTTGGGCTACATAGCAAGACTTTGTCTAAAAAAAATTATTCATAATTTTTAATACTGCAGATGCCACAGTGAACATAAATCTCTCTGTACATCTCCAAATTCTGCTTGAATAAATTATTAGAAGTGGGAACTCCAAGTCAAAGTCTAGAAATATTTTTTTCTTGTTATACTGGGAACAGAACTCTGGGCTTTTGCATTGAGCTAATAGCCCTCTTCCCACCTTTTTCAAAAAATTTTGAGATAGAGTCTTGCTAAATTGCTCAGGCTGGACCAAAACTTGTAACCCCCCTGCCTCAGTGTCTGAGTTCTATGATTACAGGACTGTGCCACCATGCCCTACTCCCAGGAATGCTTTTGATGGCCTGTGTTGCTATTGTCATATTGTTTCTGGAAACATTGTCTCTCCAGCTCTTGGCAGTTTTTTGGGGAGCAGTTTTTTTTTTTTTTTTTTTTTCTGAGACAGGGTCTCACCTAGTTCAAGCTGGCCCTGAGCTCAGCCTCAAACTCATAGCAGTCCTCCTGCCTCTGCCTCCCGAGTGCTGGGATTACAGGTATGAGCCATTATCCCTGACACTGTGGTATGCGGTACTGATTGCTGGTGGGCGTGAGTCTCCATGCCCAGTATTATTGTATGTGGTGCCTGGGAATTGAACTCAGGACCTGGCACTTACAAGACAGGTGCCAGAACCACTGAGCTAAATCCCCGGCCCTGGGGGCCAGTTTTTGACACAAAGAGTGAGATTATGGGTAGGACTTAGAAATCATTTTTTGGTGTAGCTGACTTGGCTCCATGAAGAGCAAGGTACCAACTGGATATCTTACATTGTACATGTACATATAGGTTTGTAGGGGGAATATTTTCTAGATAATGTATATTGAAAAGTCCTACCATTTGCATTCTGCAAGCCAGAGACACAGGAAAGCTGGTTGTCTGAAGGTCTGAGACTCAACGTAGCCAGAGATGTAAATCCCAGGCTTTGAGTAGGAGAAAATGGACAAGAGGTCTCAGCTCAAGCAAAGATGCAAGGAGAAAAAGGGACCGAGGCCTCCTTCCTCCGTCTTCTGTTCTGTTCAGGCTCCAAGCAGTTGGCTGATGCCATCCACATGCAGAGGGGCAGCCCACTTCACCGACCCTCTGGTTGAAACACTAATTCTGTCCAGAGCATGTGCACAGGTGTGCCCAGAAACTATGTTTCATCTGGGCATCCTGTGACCCAGTCAGGTCACGTAAAATTAACCACCACAGTGGCAGGGATGGGGAAGGGTATAGGTGTACAGGGACGTCTCAGATCACAGCAACTCCATTACTCTGATTACCCATTGCAGACATTACAGAGACTGATCAGCAAAACCTCCAGAGGAAGACCCAGACAGAGTAATGTTGAGGTCAGGTTAGCACTGAGGTAAGAAAGGAGGTTTTATTAAATGCCTATCGCAGTATTAGGTGAACTCCATAATTGAAGCCCCTTTCTAACAAAGGAGATGTGATCTTCTTCCCCATGACACCAAAAAAGAACAAAACATTATCTTCCTTCTCCTTCAACCCACAGGACAAGGGTCCCTCTCGTTTTCTTTGCGCTGTCTCTCTATTTGAGAAAAGTGCTTCTGACCTCCTTCAGTGAGACGCGCTCGGTTTGTTTTCTCTGTCCGTCTTTGGCACACTGTCTGCAAGGGCCGCACTTGCCCTCTGTGACTTCCTTCCTCACCACCTCCATAACACCATTATCACATAATCTTGGTGTGAAGAAAAGGGAAAAGAACAGAGCGCGATTCAAGACATCCAGGCCGAGACTCTAACCTCTCCAGATGTGGTTCCTCACTTATCAAATGTGAGAGTCAGCTAATGGGGAAGTTGTCACTGTTCCGAAGCACAGGATTTCAGAAGACAAGGCTCAGGGATGTGAATTGTAAGGGGACAGTGCTGAGGCCCAGGTAGACAGGTCCTCGCCTCAGCTCACCCTAAAGAGTTCCACTCTTATCTGTGTGAGCTATTGGCTTCTGGCCAGAATCTGATTAGATTCTACTGATTTAATACAAACCAACTTGAGAGACCACTGAAGCAGAAGGTGTTTGAGGGCTCATTTGGATGGGCCATTTCCGGATTTTGAGTTAGCATGAAGAAAGAACTTTATTTCTTTCCCTTTCTGACACCCTGGAGAACTTTGCATGAGGAGTGGAAAAGCTTTCTGTGAATGTCAGAAACTGACCTCTCAGTCCATCTTTTCCTTTTCTCAGAGTATACCCTTCCAGGGCGCGCTCATGAACATGTCCAAAGCCAGGGCTAAAATCTGCAGCGCTCCGCTGCCTCTGTCCTGCTTCCCCACTGCAACGAGTGCGTGGTCCCTCTCCCGACTCTGTGTTTTAGGGCGTCCATCCTGGGTGGGACACATAGATTATTCATTCATTTCCACCACGCATATGGCAGTGTCACCAATGCCAGCTCTGCAGAAGAGGAAACTGGGACAGAAAGGATGAGCCACCGAGCTCAAAGGATGCGTGTCCTCTGTCAGAGAGGGCGAGTCAGGTGGGGAGCTTCCAGGCACTTCCCTTCCTGCCAAATGCTTCCTTGCCACAAAGAGGCTTCGTTGTCTTTTCTTTATTTCTGTATAGCTCCCAGGCTGTTTCTCTCTCTCTCTCTCTCTTTGTTTTTTCTTCTGGGAAACCAGCCCGTCACCACTTTGCTGCTATGCCAGAGGCAGCCTCTTTGGCGCTGGAAAGGGGGTTCTCTGAGTCCAGAGACACACCCACTCAGTGTTGGAGGGCACAGACACTCTTCCTGTGTGCCCGGGAAAGGAATGGCCCTCCCTGCTCTTGCCCCAATGCCAGTGCTGCCCTCTGTTGCCTTGGGGACACTCAAATAGCAGAAGGATCATTACAGAACCCAGATAGCACAGAGCAGTTGCCGAGTTTTGAAATAAACTTACACAGAGTTCATAATTTAAGATCTTAGGCCCATTTCATTTGTAACAGTTGAGCTTGTTTTGAAATGGAAAGGACTTTAAAGTTCTAAAATTTAACTTTGAATGCGAAGAGGGGAAGGCCAAAGAACTCAGCAAACAACATTTATGCCGGAGGTCAGTCTTTTCCACTTTCTCCATTTTGCGGACGACATAAAATACTTGCAGAGCCACCGGCCCCAGCCCGGAATCCATCCACCTCCGCAGGCCCACACCGTCTCCTGCTCACTCTGTGCTTCTCTGCCAAATGCACAACAGAAGTGGAAAAATCAATGTAGGAAACCACCTCATATCCATTAGGATAGCTATCATCAAACATAAAAATCAAACGTGAGGCACGATGGTGGTTCACATCTATCGTACTGAAGCCTCAGGAAGCTGAGGCTGGAGGACTGTGAGTTCAAGGCCAGCCTGGCCTACCTAGGTAGACTGTATCGCAAAAAAAGCAAATAAGGAGGGGAGAAGCAAAAACAAAACAGAAAATACCAAGTGTTGGTGAGAAAATGGAGAAATTGGAACCCTGGGTCCTGACCATGGGAATGCAAGCTGGTGCCATTCTATACGGACACTGAAGAGCAGAGCTCTCCCCCCTAATTACACAATGTGATCTAGCAATTCCAATTCTGAATGCACAGCCAGAATAATTGAAAATGAGAACTTCAGCCAGACGTGATAGTGTATGCCTGTAATCCTAGCATCCTGGGAGGCTGAAGCGGGAGGATCATAAATTTCAGCCCTTCTGGGCAACGTAGCAACTTAATGAGATTTTAACCCTGTATTAAAAAAAAAAAATTGCCCAATGAGGCATGTGCACATCAATGTTCATAGCAGCATTATTGGCAATAGTGCAAAGCAAATACGAAGGCAAATGTCCATAAATGGATAAATGGAAAAGAAAATATGGTATAAACCCACACTGGAATATTATTCAGCCTTCAAGAGGAATGTGTCTGGTGCTGTAACATAGATGGACCTTGAGGACATTACACTGAGTAAAATAAGCCAGATCCAAAAGGACAGATAATGTATGATCTCACTTACTGATGGCCATTCTGTTGCTGTACGAAAGTTGTCAGCTTCCCGGGAAAGTAGGACAGTGGCTGCTGGGGAGGGGGGAGGGAGTTTTAGTCTGAAGTTCAGCTTTGTAAGATAAAAACAGGTGGATGGTGGCAATGGCTTCCCACAACATGACTGCAGTGAGCTGGTACGTTTTATGTTGTGTGTTTTTTTACCACAATTAAAAAAACCAAAAAACACAACAGACAGGTTTAAGATAGATTTGTAAGGATCTGTGACAGAAAGGACTTGTGCCTTTATTTCTGGGAAAAGTGGGCCTGGGAGAAGTCACCTCTGCCAGAGCAGCCGATGTCTTTGGGGAGGCAGGGAGGACGGAAGATGGCCTGTGTTCACGCAGGGTGTCCACTCCGGCAGGGAAGGCAGCCACGATCAGACCGACTTGAAATGTCTTAGTGTCACCACATGACTTGCGTTGCCTGGGAGTGATGAGATTAATTTCTGCTTTCCAGATAGAATGGAAGTCGGTGCACACTCGTGTGGGCTGACAGCGCAGTGAGGGGATTCTGGCCTTGTGCCCCACTGTAGACACAGCTTCTTGTCTCGCTCCTCTCCCCAGAGTGACAGCTTAGGTCAGGTGGTAACTTTCTGAAAGACGTTATTTTTAAGAGGGCGAGGCCCAGTGAGTGTCTTTAGTGCAGGGAGTGACAGAGGGGTGCTGCATAAATATTTGTTGAATAAATAAATGAACTATGCTCCACACCCACAGGCCAAGACAGAACAGCCTGTGGTGGATCAGGGTTCCGACTCACTGCTCAGCGAGGCCCACCCCCGTGGTGGCTCCCTGGAGTGGACGTCAGAGTGCCCCGTTTTCTCTGGCGGTTTCCCATCCCAGCCCAGGCGAGCTCAGCGCAGGGCTGGAAAATTAATTTTGACCATGATGTTCCCTCCACCCTTTCTCACTGGCTTCTTCTGATCTTCTCTGCACTCTCCCTGGACCTGCAGATTGTCTCCTGCACGCCTGACACCGCTCTTGCCTTCACCAGGTCTTTTCCTGGCTCTGCGTTTCCCCTTTCTTTGACTACATCCATTGCTATTAGTTTTTCTCCAGCCACCATTTTGTTTGTTTGTTTCTAGTCAGTTCCCACTAAAGCAGTTATAGAGAAAGAAAAAATTCTTAGTAATCTTTTCCTTTTTTAAAAAAATCCATTTCTTCCTGTCTGTGTGTCTGTGTGTCTGTCTGTTTGTCTCTCTCTTAGGTGGGACTTGCTGTTTCAAGCAGACTTGATTGGTCTTTTAGACTGAAAGGGAGACAGCGCATGTCCGCTGTGGGTCTGGACGGCTCAGGGCCTCCACAGACCTTCCCTCTGGCTCCTGCTGCTCTCTGCCACTTGGTTGGTCGGTTCTGCACAGAGGAGGGAGTAGAGCCCAGGGGAGGCTTGACACAAAGACAGCCCCTCAGCTTCGCTGACCTCCCCACCAGCCGGTGGCCGGGTGGTGCTGGAGCCCAGACAGTCCTGCTCCCCAGTGCCAGCTGGACCTTCCTTTCTCCTGCTGTGTCAGCTCTGGGTGTGAAAGGACAGTGCTTCATTTGGGGCCAGCTCCACCCCACCCATCCCCAGAGGTGCTTCCATGTCTATGGTGCAAAGTCACACCTCTGTGGTTGGGGTACATTTTAAAGAAAATTTATATGGGGGACTAAAAATAGAGTGCCAAGTTTTGCTTGGCTTTTGTCTTTCGACTGACACTTCCTGCTTGAAGACTGGAGCGTGGTGTTGGGCAAGGTCCAGCCTTACCAGGCCCTGAGCTCAGGGTTCTCAGCCTTCTAAGCCTTCTTCATTGTCAAAAGAGGAGATTGGTTCCACCCCACTCAGCTCCTGGGGCCTGGCGCCTGTTGTAGTGACATTTCTGTCTGTCCCCGCACTCCTCCCTATTAAACTGCCCCCCACCAATACCCAGTAGGGCTTTTTTTTCCAACTAAGATCTCAAAATCTTCCAGAGATGTCCATACATCCTTTCTCTGCCATGTCCGGTAGATGTGTAATGTGTCTGTTACTGCAGGGTGGCGGCCAGGTGGTCTCTGGGTCGTATTTGCTGAAGTGCAGAAATCTCCTGTGATGTCCATAGCTCTCTCCAGAATGCACAAGCGGCCTTCTCTGCCCGGGACAGACCTGCCTTTCTATCTTGGGGACTGAGAATCTCTTCCTCCTGCTGCCCCTCCCCCTCCAGGAAAGATGATGAGGGGAAACAGTGACCCCAAGACTGCCCACGGCCTCTGCTCAGGCACTGCAGGGCTCAGGTGCGCCCTCAAAACATCATAGCACTGTAAACAACTTTTCTTCTCTCTGAATCGGCTTTGGGGATCTGCCAGACGGAAGGGTCACAGCATCTCTGTGCTCATTCTCTGTCCCCAGGAGAAAGCACTACTGCTAATTCCCCCTCTCTCGTGCCCTCTTGTCTCCCACTGTGAATAGCAACCATAAAGATGATCCCCTAGATCAGTGAATGTTTATTGAGCATCTACTATATACCAGGCCCTGTTCTGTGCCTGGGGGTGCAGTGGGCAGAAAACCTGGTGAGCACTAGGTGCTTTATGTATTGATAAAGCACTTGCAGTTCAATCATCTAATCTTTTTTTCTTTTCACATTTTCTATTGTGGTTAAAAAAAAACCCACATAGCATAAAAATTCAAGCTTCACTATTCCATTCAGTAGTGTCAAATATATTCACAGTGTTGAATACCCAGTCTCTATAATGTTTTTATCTTGCAGAACTAAAGCTTTATATCCTTTAAACAATAACTTTCTGTTCTAGAAACCACTGTTCTGGCTTCTGTTTCTATGAATTCAGCTACTTCAGTTATCTCATATATATGGAATCCTGAGGTTCTTGTCATTTTGTGACTATATTATTTGATTTGTCAGGGGACAGCCTAACTTGTGTGTGTGTGTGTGTGTGTGTGTGTGTGTGTGTGTGTGTGTGTGTGTGTTTTACTGGAGAATGGACTGGCTGCATCGTTGGCCCTTTAATTTTTATTTGAGATAGGTTTTTCTAAGTTTCCCACACGAGGCTCAACTTTGTGATCTTCCTGCCTCAGCTTCCTAAATAATTGGCATTACAGATCCGTGTCTGTAGCTCAGCTGAGCTTAATTGTCTTTACATCTTCATAGCAATGTTTCAAGTTAGATTTCACATTTTACAGGTGAAAAAATTGAAGCTCTAGAGGATGAATTTCCCATATAGTGTCATGGGTTGAACTGTGTCCCCTAAAAGACATTCAACTTCTGACACCCAGTGACTGTGAACGTGATGTTATTTGGAAAGAGTCTTTGCAGATATGATTAAGTTATGGATCTCAGGATGGGATCGTCTTGTGTTTGGGGTGGGCTCTAATTGCAGTGACTGATGTCCTCACCTCTGCATTTGGTGAGATAGGAAGACACACCAGAAAACGCTAGGGCCACAATCATTCGGCTAGAGAACATTGAGGGTCCCCTTCTTTTAAAACAATCTGAATGTGGTCTGCTACCTGTCTGGCTTCTACATTTTTCTTTTCTTTTCCCTGCCAAACCCATGAATGGAACAGTTGGCATCATCAGTTGACATCGTTTGTGCCCGCCGATGTCCCTCCTGTGCCCACCCTCTGGAGCAGCTTGCCTGTCTGACCTCAGTTTGTGGCTGGCATCACTGAGCGGGGTGTTGCCCTGGATCGACTTCCCACTGCTGCTTCAGCCGCTGTCCTTTGTGAGCTTCCTTCTATCTGTGCTGTGGCCCTTTCAGTTTTCCGTCACCCCCCGCCCCCGAGGGGCAGGATGCAGCTGGCTCCACCGGGTGCTCCTGTGATCCTTCTGCCGGCTCTGATCTCTGGTGTCTGTGCACTGTGGCTCTTCACCCTCCGCATGGCTCCTGCCATGTTCCCCGGATTTCTGGGTGCTGCTGTCTGGCCTGATGCTGCACCCTGCTTGCTTTGTTCTGTTCAGCCCCTGTCCACAAGTGAGACTCTTCTGGGCCGGTGTCTGCTGCCCCTGATACTGACTGTTCATGAGCTCTTGTTGCTCAAGCTGTCATCATTATCTGAAATGCAAGCCTGTTCTCCATGGTGTCGGAGAAGAAGGCCCTCCTCTGACCTTGACAGATTCGTGGTTGCTGCTAATTCCCCTGGCTGTGCAAAAATTTCTGCCCTCTTTGGAAGAGCAGGAGATCAAGAGGCTCTTAAACCTCGCTTTCTTTGCCACAGGAGCTCCGTGATAGCACTTCTGATTCTGAGAGTCCTGGATTTTGCCGGTCTGTGAGCTTGGAGGATGGAAATGACAGAATGCCTGACATGTGCTTTATTTTCTTGGGTGGCCACGGGACTATGCTTTGAACTTGTTTCTATCCGTAATGCAGAAGTCACATGCAGCTCTCTTAAGGACATAAGGACAGGCAGCACCACTGTTGTTCTGTGTCTGTGCTTTTTTGTTTTTGTTTTCCTTGCAGTCCAGTACAGCATTTCACAAACCGTGTCCTTACATGGATATGTCTAGTTCTTCAGATTTTCATTGTTTCTCCAAAAAAAGTGTTTTATGGTTCAGTAAGTCTGGGAATGCTATATTAAAACAATGTTACATAGGATTCTGTGCAGCACATGTTTTGAAGTCCTCAGTGCACTAATTGAGCCATGAATTCAGCACATACTCAGTGACAGCCAGCTGTGTATCTGGCCCTACAAGGTGCTGGGAACAGAAGCCTGAGAAAGACAGGGCTCCAGTCTCCAGGGGGTTACGAGCCAGCAGCAGACGGACATCAAACAACTGACTCCCCACTAATTATGAGATTATGCTACCAAAGAGAAAAGCAGGGTGTGAGAAAGCATTTGTCATTAAGTCTTACTCATTAAATCTGGGGAGTCAAAAATAGCTTTTCAAGGAGAGTGATGTTCAAGTTAAGATCTAAAGAAGCAAAAGCTGTTCCCTAGATAAAAGGGAGGGACATGTTTGACTGGGGGCTAGTTCACATAAAGGCTCTGAGTGAATGGGAGGGGGCCTAGAGTCTCTTCTGTGTTTGGAAAACAAATCTGACCAGGGACCCCCTGCTTTCCTCCTCTTCCTGGTCTCCACTGTGGTGTCTGACTACTTTGGCTTTGGTGTTAGAGAAGCATCGTGGGTAGGGATTCTGGAGGCTGGGGCCGTGGTTACCACACTGTCATTAATAGTCTGAGAGACAATGGGGCTCACCTTGTTTAATCTTGTTTTTGTTATCAGTGAAATTACAGCTAGACAACATGGTTAGTAGGATTCTTTCCAGCTGTGTCATTGTTATGGTTTAGAGCCAAAATGTCCCCCCAAATCTCATATTTGGAGGTGGAGCCTGATTAGAAGGGATGGAAATGGGAGAAAGACCAGAAGAGTCACCGGGCCTGTTCCCTGACGCCTGCCACATGAGTCCTGTACCCTCTTTGTGCTGTCCACAAGAAGACCATCACCAAATCAGCCCTTGACCTTGGAGCAGAGCAGTGATCCAACATGAACCTTTTGAGTTTCCCAGCCTCAAGTATGTCATTATAGTAATGGAAAACCAACCCAGATAAGAGGCAGGGTACTCACCGAGCATCATAGGAGCACATGTATATTGATCATCAGCTGTGTGCTAAATGTAAAGGAGGAGAGAGGCGCTGCCCTGAGTGAGGAGAGAAACCTGAAGACGGTACCACACACTTCCACCACTCTCTCCTTGCAGAGGAGGATTCCGGCGCATGAAGACTCAAGGACTCTGCAGCGAGAGCAAAGGCTCTCACAGTCGCTGGGGGGCCGGATGGCTGCTATGAATCTGCTGGCAGCACTTCCCGCCCATCCTGAGACACCCAGGAACAGGCCCAGCAGTCACACTGAGCAGCCTTGAATCTCGGGGAGCTCAGCAGATGCTTGCTCAAGTGCCATAGAGAGCTTTAGAGAGCATTTCTTTTATAAAGTACATGCTCACTCACAATGTCAGTAGCCTTATTTGTCAAACTCTTGCAGGTAGAGAAAAGAGGACTTCCCACAGCATCAGCCCATGAGTTGAGAGCAAATGAGGAGTGAAAATTATTATCTCTCAGAATTCTGCTTTCTCCTTTTCCCACTTTTCTCTTTTTTTCTTTCTGTTTTGATATTTAATCTCTCCTTCCAGCCTTTTTCCATCTCCTGGGGCCAGATCCTTTTCTTACGATTCTCCCACTGTGCCCCAGAAAGAAGACACTGTCATCCTTGCTGGTTTTTCTGCTGTACTCAGATTACTTCACTCAAGAACTTGACAGGAGCCACCACTTTCTTTTCCCAATGGAAAGTAGGACATTATTCCTACCTTCGAATGGTGGCTCAGAAAATGGAGTGTCTATCCGCCCCAGCCCCATGGAACACATATACCAGCAGGAGACTTCTCTCCATGGGGCCAGTGTATCAGTCAGCTCAGGTGACTGTAACAAAGCATCACAAATGGAACAACGCTTAAGCAATAGAAATTTCTTGTCCCACTTCAGGAGACTGGGAGTTCAAGATCAAGAGCAGCAGGGCTACGGGAAAGAATCTGTCTCAGGCTTGTCTCTTTGGCTTGTAAACGACCAACTCTTTGCATGGTCTTCTCTCCATGTACATCTCTATGTCCATATTTGCCCTTTTTCTAAAGACATCAGCCCTGTGGATCAAGATCCACTCCCATCACATCATCTTTACTCAATTCCCTCTTGCTTAAATAAGAGCACATTCTGTGGTATGGGGCATAGGACTTCCACATACGAAGGCTTGTTAAAAGTGAAGGCACCACCGTCACTCACTCAGGCTAAGTGAAGGGTCTGTGGTGGAGTCCAGGACTTCATCTTCCGGTCACCTTGTGATAAACTCCCCTTCAGGATCTGATGCCCTGAGCCCACCTCTTGGCCTACCAAAGGCTGGTAACTAACCTTCTTTTCCTACCAAGACATGGAATTCTTTTGTGTCTCACCTTTTCTTAGTCCCTTAGGACTAGAGCTGGCAGCAGCTGGCAGGTAGGTGATGTCACACATCAGGCCTTGGAACTTAAAGCCCAGCTCTTCTGCCTCGTGGCAGTTAGCCTTGAACAGCTCACTTGGCCTCTCTGAGGCTGGGTTTTCTTATGGATAAAGAAGAGGCTTTCCTGTTGAAGTTGGAGTGCTACTGCAAAGATCAAATGAGGCAATGTTTTTAAATGTCACAAGGCACAAAACCTAGTATGCAGAAAGAACATATAGATATTAGTTACTGTTATTACCCTCCACTTCCATCCTGTGGCAAAACCAGGTATAATTCATTTCTGTCACCTAAATATGCCAAAGGAAAACAAAGATGGCTCCATCATCAAGGTCTCAGAGACTGTTTGACTATCCTGAACATGAAAGTCAGAAGCCTCATCTTTGAACTTGGTACCCACAGCATCGACAAGTGGCAGCTGTGAGGCCTGCTGTGAAAGCTGGGTTAGATTTCCACTAATGACTCCTCGCTTCAAAGAAATCTGCTCACTCTGTGTGCTCACTTGGAAAACGGGTGTGTTGCTGAATCAACACTCCCCGCGCCCCCCGCCCTGCCCCCCAGCCGGCATGGTGTCAGGGTTACTTACTAGCAGAGGGTCTGAGCCAGACTGCCCGGCTCCACGAGCTCACATGTCATCTCCTGCTCTGCCACCTTTCACAGGTCACTTTATTTCTCTGTGTCTTAGTTATCTTTTTCAGAAAAGAGGAATATAACAGTATCTTCCACAGAGAAAAAGAAAGTGATTTTATGTATGAAAATACCGAGAGGCTGTCTCTAAGTGTTAGCTTTTATTAGTGGCTATCATTATAATATATTTCACTCTAACTCACCTTTCTTCTTACTCTCCACTTCCATTTCACTCTTCTCCATACTTGCTGTTTTTGTGCCTTTAATACATGCTCATAGCATTTAAAAACATGTAAATATAAATAAGCCCCAGTTTGTTCTGGTTCAGTTTGTGATTCTTTTTGTGTTTTTGAGACAGGGTCTCACTATGCAGTTTGGGCTGGCTGTGAACTCACTATATAGCCTAGGATGGCATTGAACTCTCGACGGTCACCCTGCCTCTGCCTCCCTAGTGCTAGGATTAGAAGGGAGTACCACCATTCTGGGCTTCAACTTGCAACTTTTCAACTTTTTATTTTTAGTGTAGTAATCAGTAAATTATATGAGATGTCCAACTCTTTATTACAAAATAGGATGCGTTAGATGATTCTGCCCACGTGTAAGCTAATGTTGAACATTCTGAGTAAGACAGGCTAAGCCATGATGTTTATGAGGCTGGTTGTACTAAATGCACTTTTGATTCATGATATTTTCAATTTCTAATGAGCTTATTGGGATACAACTCCATCATAAGCAAAGGAGCATCTATACGTGGTGTTTGCAAAAGTTTTACAAAAATTAATTGTGCCACAAATCTTGTTTGGCTTCTATTTTTGATGTTTTAGATTTTTTCTCTTGAACTTTCTGCTATGTATTAATTGGTTCATTCCTTTTGTTACTGGCATAGAATTTCATTATGTCTCTATTCCACATCTCAGTTATCCTTTTTTCAACCAACAGACCCTTATGTTGTTCCTCTTGCTACCTTAGATGACCCTGTAGTAAGCACCCTCATACCCACTACCCTCATACCCACCACCTGTGGAAGCTTCTCTGGGACAGTGTGTTTTTACCATTTTTGTGTTCAGTCATCAGCCATTTCTTTCCATTTATCCTTCTAAAATATTTAGTGACCAAGTCAGAGTTGTTCCAGAAAGTGGAGATGGAGGTCAGATCTAAAGCCAGTGCTCTCTTTAGTCTTTACTATTTGCTTCATCTTGAGGCCTGTGACTTCAGTTGTTAAAAGCTGATGAAATGAGAGTAGCTCTGGAAAATCTGGGGCTAACCTCTCCATTCACATACATGCAAATTAGAAAGAGCCTTGAAAATTGCCTCTCACCTTAGCCACAGTAACTTCTCCAGCAAGTCATCCTTCTTAATAAAGCAGAGAACGTAGCAGTCTGGCACCAAAACTCAACAAGAGATCAGCAACCTCTTTGTCCCCCTATAGATAATGCTAGTGAAATGTCCTTGTCCACAACAATTTGGAGCTAGGTGGTAGATTGGCTAGAGAGATCTAAATGCAATGGAGGTGTAAATGTGCTATTGTTCAATCCAAATATTGATTTTTTTGGTACCAGGTACTGAACTCTTGACTTTGTGCTTGCCACGCAGGTGCTAAAAGCACTGAACCACTTCCCCAGCCCCTCCAGATATCATTTACCACAAGCAGTGGATGGAGCAGATGGTCTGATACACAGACAGAGAGGGATGTGTGGCAGCCTCAGAGTTTAGACCGTGCTGCTGACTTGTGTTTAGAGAGCAAAGCAGGAGAAATTCCTGTGGTTGAGGAGAATAGGTATCGCTAAGGAGCCGGAAAGTGTTAAATCAGGGCTGAAAACCTAGAAACCGGGGAGGGGAGGAACCAGATGCTTAGAAGAAAATGGTTTAAATGTGAAGCTGAGAAGTGACAGTCATTTATTCTTTCAGTGTCTGAAGAATGAAGGAATGAGACAGGACTGTCTCACACTGGATGATAGAATATTTGAACTAAGAAGATGGAGAATTATCCCTGGACCAAGTTTAGGGGTGAGAAGAACAAATAAAAGGGAGTAAAAATGGCAGGAGGGTCCATGCAAGGGCTTGTTTCTGGGCTACAACACTGTCCAGGTCACAGGGGCCGTAATGGGTCCAGCCCTATCTGCTCAGAATGCAACAGACTGTCTCTGAACTCGAATAAGCTGAGAGCTGTGACTGTGAGTCTGTAAGGCTGGATACATTAACTCTGTGGTGTGTGTTCTTTGACCGACCCAGTGATGTCTGCACCTGGCAGGAACCAAGACAGAAACACCAGACCCGGGGCTACATCTTATCTTTCATCTCCTGTTGTGATGACAGCAGAAAACAATTCCCAGAAAGCAGTACAAGGGCCTGGTCTGGAGCTTTTCATTTCTTTCTTTTTTTTTTTTTTTTTTTTTTTTTGAGACAGGGTTTCGCTTTGTAGTTCAGGCTGGCCCTGAGCTCAGCCTCCAACTCACATCACAGCAATCCTCCTGCCTCTGCCTCCCAAATGCTGGGATTATAGGCGTGAGCCACCACACCCAGCACTGTGGTATGTGGTACTGGTTGCTGCTGGGGTGAGTCTCCACGCCCAGTATTGTATGTGGTTACCGGGGATCGAACCCAGGTCCTTGTGCTTGCAAGACAGGTGCCGGAACAACTGAGCTAAATACCCAGTTGTGGAGCTTTTCATTTCTTCCAGACTTTTCCACCCAGCTTGGACCTTACCAGATGGTGGGCCTATTTATCTATCAGGTAGCTGAGTTGGAAGAAACAGGCTCAGGTACTGTCAGCTGGTTCTTAGCCTTTATCTCAGTCTCTGCGTCAGTCAGCTCAGCTTCCACCATAAGACAGGAGACTTACACAACAGGTATTTGTTTTCTCGTGGTCCTGGAGCTGGGATATCGAGGTAATGGCAGCGCTGGTTTCTGAGGTCTCCTTCCTTGGCTTGCAGTTGACTGTCTCCTTACTTTGTCTTCATGTGGTCTTTCCTTCACCTACACATTCCCTCCTCTTCTTACAAAATCACCAGTCATATTGGTGAGGTCATATCCTAATGGGCCCCATTTTAACTTCATTATCTATTGAAAGATCTTGTTTCCGAATGTAGTCATATTCTGAAGATTTCCGTGTATTAATGTGGGGGAGACACAATTCAGCTCCTAGCAGCTCACTCTGATCTCCCTTCACACCCGTGAGTGCCCACATGGCTTCTGGTCTTTTGGGTTTATTTCTCATTCTCGAAACTTTGGAGTGGAAGGTGAAATTCTGCATCTGCCGTGCTGGCTGTGTGCTATCTCTGGGATGCAACTTGTACTTGTCTGCAGCCAGAAGCTTCTAGAGAGTGAAGATCAAGCCATGTGGTTCATCCTGCACCCAGCCACCAGAAGTCTCTTCCACTTTGGAAGAGTCTTCCTGCCTCTGCCTCCTGAGTGCTGGGTGTATAGATGTGAGTCACCACACCCAGCACCTTGGTATGTGGTTACCAGGGATCGAACTCAGGAGCTTGTGCTTATCTGGCAGACTCAGGAACCACTGAGCTAAATCACCAGCCCCCTATACAGTAGGAGAACTTAAGAAGTGTAAAGCAATGGAATCTTGCTGTTCCACTGGGTGTTCCTCATGTCACTATTCTAAAGGGGATGTGGAAATCAGTGTCTGAAGAATTCCTCAGGTGACTACACTGCAGGTGGTTTGAGGGCCATTGAAACCTACAGGGCACACGGTCTGCTTTTGCACAGGGTGACCAGAGGAAGCTCAGTGAGGTAGCATCTGGGCAGATTTGAGGGTGAGGCTTGTGTCCCATACTTATCTAGACGAACAGTGTTCCAGCAGAGAGGACAGCCAGTGCCAAGGCTCCAAGGTGAGCACGAGTCTGTGTTGATCATCGTGGACGGAGTGGAGGCAGCTAGGGAAGCCGAGTAGAAGGCAGCGTCAGGGTGAGAGGGACGCTGACTGCGCACTGAAACTGCTCCAGATGAGCTGAGAGGCCACTGAGAGGAGAGTGAGATCTGCCCTACATTTCCCTGTGGCAGACAGATGGCTCTCTGGTACTAGCAGGCTGCCAGTTAGTGGGTCCCCTTCTTGCCAGCCTCCTGCTCCTGCTCCTGCTCCAAGAGTACAGCAGCACTTGGCTCCGTTTGATGAGTTCTTCCTAAGCCTTCCGTGCTCCTGTCTCCAACTGGGAATACATGGTAATGCTCTTGGAGCAGCAGGGGAGTGGGGGGTGGGGGGGAGCCTGGATCTGGTGAGGCTGGAACTAGGCCAGTGGCATCTGGTGAACCAGGAATCTTCCCTGGAAAGCATGAAGCCAGCATCGGAACAGGAGGGAACCGTGTCTCGATGCAGAATGCCACATTTCAGAAGGTGCACAATTTTGGAGTGACTTGAAAGGATTGGGTGAAGCTGCAAGCTGGGAACTCCCGGGGAAATACTTCAACACGCTTCTCCCTCACTCATCCGCATCCCAACTCGAGTTTCTGGCTGGGATAAGCAGGGGACCCCTGAGGCCATGTCATTACCCTGGAGCTCAGTGCAGGGAGGGGCCTTGCTTATGAGCCCCCTCCCCCCCGTGCTGGAATGTTCTCCCACGGACTCCACAGCACCTGCACATTCCGAGCCCCGAATGCCTACAATGGTAGTTAGCACTCGGGGGAAGGGCCCCCACTGGGGAGAGACAGACCCCGAGCGTGTGCAGAAGGGAATGAACGGCACCCGCGTCAGGGCACGGGAGCCCTTTACAAAGTGTGCTGAGCGGCGGCCAGGGAACTCAGCGCTGTGAGCCGACTGTGCGTGGACATCAGTGATGGTGGCAGAGGCTTCTACGACATCGAGCGAACTGAGTGTTCTCAGATGTCAGTCCGGTTGAAAGCATGTTTCCGTTTCTCCTGCCGCTGGGCAACAGCTAAGATCAAATCCATCTCAGGGTGGGGGAGGCAGGGTCAGCCAAGGCGCTGTGTTGATGAGACTGGGCTACAATATAATCCCACAGCCTGTCACCCTGGGCTTCTCTCTGCTGCCCATGTCTGTTCAGCTCTGCCGTGGACAGCTGGCCTTTAATTTAATGAACCTACATTTTCTCCAGAAAACAAAAAACAAAAACAAAAAACTAAATCACAACTCTCTCCCCTCTTGTTCCCAAAAGTCTAATGAAATCAACAAAATGTTGTCATGGGTAGCAAAACATCCTCCTAGCCAGCAATCAAATATGGGAATGTGCAGCCTCATGCTGCCGATGGGGAAATGAGAGCTCCAAGGAAAGAGAAGGATCCTGGGAGACCGACTGTACAAAGGAGTGAAATTTTAACCAATAAGATCTTGAAAACTTTCATGAACACTGGGGTGTGGCAAGAATGGGCCAACCCAGGCAATACTGACAGGAAACACTGTGTGGGCCAAACTCCTCCACACTCTGCCCCTGCTTCCAGGGTCTTAGCACTTTTCCACAGCTGTACAAAATTTGGAGGAATGACTGGAAGACTTGAGATACCCATGATAATAAGAATTTCCTTAACGAAATAGCTAGTGCAAGGTAGCTCACCAAATGTCAGCAGAGAGGGCAGGATTCAGCCCTTCCAGCAAAGCTCACATACACTACTGGCAGAAACTCTCTCAGCATCTTCTTCGAGAAGTTGTAACTGCAGTACCCCTGTCTGAAAATCACTGCTCAAGATGGAAGACACTGGCCAGATGTGGTGTGACAGACCAGTAAGGCCAGTACTTGAGAGACTGAGGGAGGATCTCCATGAGTTCGAGGCCAGCCTGGACTATATATAGAGAGAGAGTTCAAATCCAGGCTGAACTACGTAGTGAGACCCTTTCTCAACAAAACAAAACAAAAAATGTTGAGAGACATGAGAGTGATCAGAAAAAGAGTGGATGGAATCAGAAAGGATTCAGCATCCTCTAAGAGACAGAACTTTGAATAAGAGCAAACACGCAAAAGTAATAAAGGAGAAGAAAGGAAGAAGCATATGTGTGAAATGACTGATAAGAATACTGGGGGTCGGGGATGTAGCACAGTGGCACTGGGACTGCCTAGCAAGTGGAGAGTCCCTGATGCTGAAAAAGAAAAAAAGAAAAAAGAAAGAAATTTATCTAGAAAACATGTAGTAGAGGATCCAGAAGTAAATTCTAATTCTTTTTAATGTTTCACATTGTAACACAGGCAGGTATGTTATACATGAAAATTGTAACCACAGTTGCCGGTGGTTTCCCCAGATCTCCTTGTGCTACAAGGACTACCATGTGAGACAGGAGACTGGGAAGATGAAATAAACTCCTGAGTGCAGCAAATGACGACCCTTTGGAGCTTGGATGTCTCACAGGCCTGTTATGGGGCCCTGAGAAAGCCCCAGAAGCAGGATGTTCACATGAAATTAGAAACCGTTCCGAGGAAATGTCTGGGCCCCTCACTTCGTGTACTCTTAGTCAGCTCAAAATCACAAATTCTGAAGGTCACCCAGCTGGGCAATACATTTTTAGTTCCCCACCAGCAAAGGTGTAGATAACACCTCTGAGGTGTGGTTTATTGTAACTGTTGCCTGGGATCTAAAGGCCGCTTTTGCCCAAAGCACCAGTATGTACTTCCCTCAAGCCTACAGATCTGATGGGAGGCTAACCTGGGACAAAACTTTCGTGTCTTTGTCTTTATATTGCTCTGTTGCCGTTGCTGTCTTAACCTTGGACCGGATTCTGTTCAGCTCTGCTGGAGGACATGCTGCTCATTTAAAAATGTCTCCTATAACACAGGGTTCAACTAGTCCATTGCCCAGTGGAGCTGGTATATATGGTTCTCTTCCTTTCTCTGCTGTCTTACGTCCCTAACCTCGTACTTCTTAAGCCACAAAAGCCCAAACACCCGAAGTCCTCTGGTCCGAACGTAGGGCCCAGAGCCACAAGGCTGGGGTGTTTCACCCAGGATGTCAGGTACATGCAAGTTTAACATCCTCGAAGATGAGTTGATCGCGACCATGGCAAACATCTTTTGGAACTGCGCCCATGGCTGGGAATGATTGTCCTGCTTCTTCATAAGTTAACAAACATCTGTTGCTGTCTTTGTTCTGAGAACAGCAGCTTGGTCACTCTACAAGGCGCTAATTCTCTTCAGTCGTAGTCCCACTTTGGCTTAAGCCCCTGTGGCTCTCTCCCCCATAGAGCTTTGCCTGTATAGGAATATATGTGTGTGTGTATGTGTGTGTGTGTGTGTGTGTGTGTGTGTGTGTGTGTGTGTGTGTGTGTGTATTTGCAATACTTGGCTTAGTCTCGTTTCTCCCATGTCTGGGTCAAAGATTCCCTTGTCTGGTGATACCTGAGAGGCGGTGCTAGCTTCTGGCTGCCCCCTTGCTGAAGAAAATGTGTAGCCTCCCCACAGCCAGGGCTGCCCCAGCCAGGGATTGCTGATAACAAAAGCCTGGCCCCTGGCCTGGGGTGGGACCAGGCCTGGGGTACAGTTTGGGCTCCGGCAGTGGGGCTGGTGGGCTCACACTTGAGGAAGGATTCGTGAGCAGTGCTTCGAGAAGGTGGTAGAGATTCTTCGCACAGTCACAACCCACAGATCTCTGGAGGAATCCTGAAGTTGTTCTTTCTCTTTATTTCTTCACCCAGGAGGAAGATATTTGTATGGCCTTTGTGTGGCATGGAAAGGAGGCCTGTCTGCCCAGGAATTAGGTCTCACCGAGGCTTTCCTGGAGCCTGCCCTCCGAGCCCAGCTTGGCTGGCTGTGGATAGGAGACAGGAAGAACTGGTTCTCTGGGCCGGGATGGAAGTGAGGTCACCCTTGAGCCATCCCTCCTCTGTGTGTTCATGGCACGGGCCCAGAATAAGGAAGAGGAACATCTGATATCTGCCAATGTCATTTTCTGCCCCCAGATACTTTTCTCCAGCCTCTGCATGGGTCCCCTTTAGAAAGGAAGCCTCTCTTTAGGAGTCAAAGCCTCTCTGTCCCTAACCTAGTTAACAGCTGAGGTGACACCAGAGGAGCCAGAAGTGGTCAAAGTCCCTTCTGTCCTCTGGTTAGAGAGTTAATTAAAAGAGGTTTCGGGTCCATGATGTTGAGCAATGGTTTCTCCCGCACAACTGGTCTGTCCCAAACTGCCTGTCCTGCTCGCGTGTGTGGCTCATGTTGGTGACATCTCATTGAGACTTCAGGGTTTCTCTGCAACATTCTTTCCCACCCCCTCACTCTTTCCAGATACCTCTCCTTGTTTTTGACATCAAAAGCTCCAGTTGGAGCACATTCCTTTCCCTGAAAGCTTGGTCAGCTTGTAAAAGCACAGGTGCCACTCAGAAAGGTACCAGCCCAGCAGGTGGGTGAGTGTCCTTCAGTGGCATTTTGGTGAATGATAATCACATCCTTCCTCGGGACTCAACTTTAGGGGAGCAGAGCCCGGGCCGGGGCCTTGGAGGAAGATAAAGCAGAGCTGGAGCTCAGGGAGGGTGCACTGCAGGAGCTGAAGTCACTTTGCCCACAGTGCGGCTTTGACCAGCAGTAGAGAAGAGCGTTCTGGGAGCAGAGGTCTGTGGGGACCCTACAGTCTCCTCCTGGATCCGTGCCAAACTGTGGTTCATGTATAAGATCAGAACAAGACCCCATCTAAGTGTGAAATTTAAACAGTCACACTGAAGCAGAGAGTAGATTGATGGTCACATGGGGCTGAAGCAAAGGAAATGGGAAGATGGCGATTAAATAGTACAAAGTTTTAGTTGTGCGAGAGAAATATGATCTTGGGATTTACTGTGCAGTGCAGTGCTTCAAGCTAGTGATACAGTGGTTCACACCTGTCTGGGAGAGATCCATTCCCAAGATCCTCGTGCATGCCTGAAGCCTGCATGTGCCATGTTTTTTCTTACACAGTGCATACTCACCTCTGATAAAGTTTAATTTATAGATTAGTCACAATAAGAGATTAACAGCAATAACTAATAATAAAATAGAACAATGATAATGATGCAGTATATAAATAGTTATGTAAAGCTCTAAGAATTTTTTTCCTGGAATTTCTCATTTTATATTTTCAGACTGTAATTAATTGACCATAGGTAACTGAAATCGAAGAAAGGAAAACTACAGGCAAGGAAAGGACTGTGTTCTGCATTGTAACCTTAAAATTTGCTAGGAAGGGACTGGGGATTTAGCTCAGTTCTGGCACCTGTCTTGCAAGCTCAAGGGCCTGGGTTCAATCCCCTGGTAACCACATACAATGCTGGGCGTGGAGACTCACACCCAGGAGCAATCAGTACCTCATATCACAGTGCTGGGCATGGTGGCTCATGCCTGTAATCCCAGCACTCGGGGGCAGAGGCAGGAGGATTGCTGTGATGTGAGTTGGAGGCTGAGCTCTGGGCCAGCCTGAACTACAAAGCAAGACCCTGTCTCAAAAAAAAAAAAAAAAAAAAAAAATTGCTAGGAGGATAGATTTTCTGTTGGAGATTTTTTTTTTTTTTTTT
>PVIR01004552.1:0-60021 GCA_004026965.1 Petromus typicus
TATTTGAAACTTAGGAACTACTTCTGGAATTTTTCCACTTAATTGTTAGGCCTTGGTGGACCTCAAAGAGCCAAACTGTGGAAAACAAACCTTTTGGTTCCAGGGCAGGGGGAACCCCTAAAAGGGCTTTTCACACTCACAGTGCACTAGGCCCTCAGAACCCAACTCTACAGATGTGGAAACTGAGGCACCCAGAGGGAAAGAACATCTGGATGAGTGCTCAAAGCACAAGGCCAGACACGAGTGCAGGGAACAGACACGGTCACCACCCAGGCGGGTGTGGGTGAAGAGAAGGTATAAACACAAGCGAGATCCCCTCAAAGGGTGCAGAAAGTCAAACTACGAGGGAACAGAGGGATGGGACCTCCTTGGTAAACTTGGAAAGGGATCTAGGAGAGGCCGCTTAGACTTTCTGTTTTCAGTTTTGTTTTGTTGTTTTGAGACAGGCTCTTCCAAAGCAGTTCAAACTGGCCTGGCACTTCAAGCAATCTTCCTGCCTCAGCCTCCCAGTGTTGAGATTACAGGTGTGTGCCAACACACCTAGCTCATAGAAAGGCTTAATTTTTAAACAGTCAATGAACTCATGGTTCAAAAGTGCAGAGAGGAAGGGTCGAGTGCAACAGACAGGGGACCCCAAGCTATGACAGTGGGAGGAGCTGGCGGAAGGCCACAGAAAGAGCTTCTCTGAGCCCCCATGGCCCCGGTGCCCGGTACAGTGATTTTTATTTATTTATTTTTTTTGAGACAGAGTCTCGCTTGTAGTTCAGGCTGGCCCTGAGCTCAGCCTCAAACTCACATCACAACAATCCTCCTGCCTCTGCCTCTTGAGTGCTGGGATTACAGGTGTGAGCCACCACGCCCGGCACTGTGGTATGTGGTGCTGACGACTGGTGTGCGGAACTACTGAGCTAAATCCCCAGTCCAAGGGGGTACAGTGATTTTTTTTTTTTTAAGGTTTTTTGAGACAGGGTCTTGCTTTGTGGTTCAGGCTGGCCCTGAGCTCAGCCTCAAACTCACATCACAGCAATCCTCCTGCTTTTACCTCCTGAGTGCTGGGATTACAGGCATGAGACACCACGCCCGGCACTGAGGTATGTGGTACTGATTGCTGCTGGTGTGAGTCTCCACGCCCAGTATTGTTATGTGGTTACCGGGGATCGAACCTGGGTCCTTGTGCTTGCAAAACAGGCCCCGGAACCACTGAGCTATATCCCCGGCCCCAAGACCTCACCAAGCCTGGGCTGAGCATGGGCAGGAGGAACGTGCCTGGCTAGGAGGAAGAACAGCTTCCAGGCACAGGATGCTAGCAGCAGGTGGGTCCCCCTTGTGCTCCACGGGCCCACTGAGCTCTGGGCAGGCAGGAAGCTGTAGGAGCCCGTGGCCCGGGGCAGGCTGACGACCATAGCAGGAGCTCGGCCGAGGAGGACAGCCACAACTCGTCCACTTCCTTCCTGAGCACCTTCACCCTTTGGTCCCAGCAAGGTCCAAGTCCTGAGTCTGTTATCCTCACCAAAGCCCCGATCTCCAGTCACGGCAACCAAGGACTCCAAGGGCCTCTATGGCTCCCACAGGCTCTGCACAGGAGCACCCCCCCCACCCCACGCTCCGGGCCTCAGGCTGGATCTCAGCGGACATCCGCCCCCTCCCGGTCAGTCCACTTCTGTCTGGCATCAGCAAGGAGCGGGTGGTATGCCAATGGATAACATCTAGAGGGAAGACAACACGCCCAGGCCGAAGGGGACACAGGGGTGTCTTTCAGCGCTGCTCAGGCGGAGGTCTCCTCCCAGAGGACACCCATCCCTGGCGCTTAAGCAGCCAAGTCCTCTCTACCCAGGTTTTGGGCCCGTGGGTGGGGCCGATGGCAGGGGTGGGGGTGGGGTGACACAGGTCAAAGCCGGGGATAAGGAGGAGGCGGAGCCACGGTGCAGCCCGACCCAGGCAGGGCGCAGAGTCTACCAGAGCAGCAACTGCACTTCCTGAGGGTCCTGGGACTGGCCGACTGCCCATCCTGGGCCCACGGGATGTGGCACGAAGATAAAAGGTGCCCTCTCACACCAGCGCCTTGAGCAGATGTGCCAGGAGTGTCAGCACAAGGGTGGGAGACCCGCCTGCGGAACCCCAGGGTCTTCCCCTCCAAACAACGGGGTCCTCACTTAATCTGGGGACACAAAGCAGGCAGCTGGCACCCGGCATGTGGGCTTTCCCTCCAGCTTCCTCCCCAGGAGGCCCAGTGCCCTAAGAAGGCCCCACCCCCACCCCTGAGGTGCCAGGGAGGAGGGTTTGAGGTCAACCTGTGCTAAAGAGCAAGTTCTGTGGCTGCCGCACAACATCCTACACAGGCTTTTGTCTTTTCGCTTTCACAAAGAAGAATGAGGAAACAGCAGGCGAAAGGGTTCCTGTTTGCAGGTCCCAGCTGCCAAAGGAAGAGGAAGTTATACCAGCGTGGGGGCCTGGCACTGAGGGTCCTGGGACTCCCAGGTGTGAGGCACCCACCCGCCCTGCCACAGGGCCCAGGATGCACACACCACGACTGGGTGCTGTGCTGGGGCAGAGCCGGGCACCAGGCGAGGGCACTGGGCTGGCAGCCATGCTTGGGCAGCCTTGGGCCCCGTCTTCCCTTGCTTGGTCTAGACTTGCCCCAAACTCCCCAAGCTGCCCTCTAAATGCTTCTCTAGCTTCAGTTTATGTAAAACCCCCCACGCACTTTGGCACTCCCCTCTTCAGTTCTCCGGGGGTGCCTAGGGCGGGGCCTGTGCCTGTGCTGGCTCCAGGACTCATCATCCTCCCATGTGTGCTCTCTCAGCCTTGGGGACAATTTCGAGAGTGGCCACGAGCCCCAGGGTTAACTGGGTGGCATGGAGGCTGCATCAGTGGACACATCCCAGGGACAGGACAGGCTGGAGCCCCAAGTTCCAATCGTCAGTAACCAGCCAAGGGCCCCTGACCTGAGCGCCTGTCATTTCGGGCCAGGATCCTGACTAATCCCAACGAGGTGACAGGGCTATGGTGAGGTCTGAGTCCTTGCCCCCCCCCCAGCTGGAAATTGTGCACCCATTTTATAGGAAAGAAAACCGGCTCAGGGAGGTGACACGGTGGCTCCGAGCCAGACAGCCACTGGGAGGCAGCAGACAAGGGGTTCTGTCCCCGAAGCTCCTGGCACAGACAGGAAGCTGCCTCAGGGTTGCTCCCTTGCCAGGCCGAGACCCTCTGGAGCCCTGGCTCTTGCCAGGAACTGAAGCCCAGTCAAGAATGGGGGTCACAGAGCCTGGGGACATTTCCCTCAGCTGACAATGGAGATTAAATGACAGGAAACGCTTAGCATTATCGCCAGGCAGTTGAGAGACAGACTATGAATTTCAGCAAGGGTTGCGGTGATTAAAAACGCATCGCGTCCCTGATTAACCATTCTGAACAGATGCCGGGCCATTGTCGCGATGAGGAACGAAGCTCCCGAGCCAATGAAACATCTTGTGATGAGCCGCGTTCCCACTGGCCACCTGCCGAGCTGGATGCTGTTCCCACAGCTGAGACTGCCAACTTCCAAGGGAAGATGGGGTGCAGGGGTCCCGAGTGAACCCCAGGAAATGAAGTTCATGCCGTCTCCCTCAGTGACCCTGCGCTGGGTTCTGCAATCTGCAACAAGTCAATGTGCCAAAAGCCAATTCACAGAACAGTCCGTGCGCCTATCGACAAAACCATCACAAGTCTTCCCGTAACCTTTTAGTGTCAGTCGGCTGCTTTCCATTTGTGTCTTCCCAAAGGCATTTGCGGGGACATTCAGTGTGTGTGGACCGCAGCGGCTTGCTGCCTGCTTCCCTGGAGGTGCTGGAGCGGGAGGGGAGCCAACATTAGTTGAGTTATATAATTTTAGATTCATCTATAGTTGTGAAACAGTAACACAGGGTGGTCTTTTCTTCTCTGTACCTATTTCTCCCAATGGTGACGTCTCATCTCCAAGACACGGGCATGGTGACATCCGCCCATCTCAGGTTTCCCACAATGCCAAAAGTGCTGGGGACTTGGGGAAGCTGAAGTCCCTAGCCACAAGAGGTCCCAGGAGGTCCACACCACCTATGGCTTTCTCGGGGAATTTCCCGATGACTGCCATGCCACACCCGTCCTCTGCCTACTGTGTCTCTGCATCTGTGACAGCTACATCCCCTCATAGTGCCCTGGGAGCTGACGGAGGGACCAGTCACAGCAGCTGCTGGCCCTCGTGGCCTGGTTGCTCTGGGTTCCAGAACCTTCCATGGCGTCGGACTCACCCACCATCCTGCATACTTGAACCTCTAGATGACGCACCCTGTCTAACATAACACGTGCCAAGCTGCCATTTGACCATGCTGGGTGGGGAATAATGATGAGAGGAATGTCTCCGCCTCCTCAGGACAGATGCAAGCAGCGTGGGCCCGACTCCACAGCCACCTGGCTGCACGTGGGAGGCAGTCACAGGACGCCTGAGGACAGAAGGTGGACCTGAAACGTGGTGGGGACCACAGCAGCCGTGGCCACCCCTTGCTCCATTCCGGGTGGTGTGTGGAACCTGTCAATGCAGGCCTGAAGGGACACAATGACTGTGAAGATCCTTTGCCCGACACCCTTGACACACCCTGTGTGGTCCACTGCCAGCTTCTGTGCTCTGAAACGAACATCACAGGCTGTCCTGTGCCACTGGGCGCCCCAAGCAGCACATCACGGAGAGGAACAGGGGAACTCAGCTTATTAATGGTGGGCAGGTTTGTCCCTCCAGGCCTGAAGGCAAAGTTGGTGCCTTCTCTGGCTGCACAACAGTAGCTGTGATTTGGGGCACCTCCGGCTCCTGAGGACAGCTAATATGGATGACATGACACTCTGAATGGTGACAGTTCCATCACTCAAGTCAGACCTTCCTTCCACCCCAAAGGAAAATCTCGAAGTACATTGAAGTCATATGTCATGCATTCAGTGGCCTGTCTTCTAGGAGCTGGGATCTTGCCAAGATATCCAGGCTGGCCCTGAATGCCTGAGTACAAGTGGCCCTGTTAGCTCAGCTTCCCCAGGGGCCGGGACCATACCCAGGTGCCATGGTGGGCAGGTTAAAATGGTAGCATTTGCACTGTCTGCTTCTGGGGGAGGCGCTAAGGATGGAAGCCAGGGCCTTGGCCGTGCTGGGCACAAGCTCTGCAACCGAGCTGCACCTGGGCAGCTGGTCTGTCCAAGAGTTTGCCAGGGTGACATCGATAGCAGTGGCATGAGAGGCGGGTGGCCTTAGCTTGGGGTTCTCAGAGATAAAAACTTAGGAATTCTGGAAGGACCCCCAGAAATGGCACAGCAGTGTCTTCAGGGTGGGGGACCGGGGAGAGAGGAGACCGCATCCATGTTCTATCCAGATGTTTTGGGCTTGCGCGCATGTGCTATTTTTCAGTCACGGGAATAAAAAGTTCTGAAAGGTACAAGCATCTTTTCTGTATGATAAACACCCTCACTCACACCGGCCCTTATTTAAGAAGATGTAAATCAAAAGCACATCCTAGACCCCAGTAGGATGGCTGTTATAAAAGAGACAGACAACAAGAAACGACGCAAAGGATGCTGAGAAATACGGACTCGCGCGCAAGCGTGGGAAAGCTAAATGGTGGGAAACAGGGCTCCCATCTGCTCCAGAAATTCCACCTTGGAGAAGACTCACAAAACATTCAAAGGTAGGGTCTGGAGGAAGTGTGCGCACCTGCGGTTGCAGCAGTATTATTCACAACAGCCAAAGGCAGAGGTGACCCAAATGTCCGAACGTAAACATATGCAACATACTGTCTATCTACACAGTGGAATACTATATAGCCTTTAAAAAGGAAGGGCACGCTGACGCATGCTATGGTGTGCGTGAACCTGAAGGACATTATGTCCTTAAGGGAAACAATGACAAGTATCCTATGGTTCCAGCTCTATGAGGTTCCCAGTATGGTTAGAGTCAGAGATAGAAATGGAATGGTGAGCGCTAGGGGCAAGGGAGGGAGAAGGCAGAATTAGTGTTGAAAGAGGTCAGTTTCAGTTTGAGAAGATGGGAGAATTCTAGAGATAGACGGTGGCAGTCACTCAACAGAGTGAATGTCCTGAATGTTTCTGAAATGCATATTTACAAACAGTCAAGAGGCTGACCATGGTGGCTGCCTGTCATCTCAGCACTCAGGAGGCTGAGGCAGGAGGATCACCATGAGTTCAAGGTCAGTTTGGATCACAGAGTAAGTTTAAGACAAGCCGGATATACATAGTGAAAGTCTGTCTCAAAACAAACAAACAAACAAACAAAAGATTAAGAAGGTTGAATTCCCAGTGCTGTATTCCCCCCACCCTGCCACTGCCAAATGAAGACACAATATCTTCATGTGTACTCTCACAACTTGAAAAAGGAGCTGTTGGTACTTTGCTAGACCAAGTGCCTTTCAGGGAGTGGTGACAGTGAGGGAGGTTGTTGGGCACCAGGGAGGAGCTATGCTCCCGTGTCCATGTCCCGTGTCCTCCTGCTACCTCCTGTCCATGTGTGTCGGCTCCACACATGGAGTGCCAAGCTGGCACGCAGACCAAGGGCCCGATCACTGGGCTGAGTGAACACGGCCCCCAGCAGCGACCTCGGCCTGGGCCATGAGCGCACCAGGACATTGGAGGGGACTCCAGTGGCCTCCTCGCCTTTCAGAAAAGCCTGCAGCAGCTGTATCCTCCGGCAGCACCGGCGCCAGAGCCCAGGGCCCTGAGACACATGCGCAGCTGTGCAGGGGCGCACCAGGGGCGGAGACTTCCCTCCTTTCGTCCTGCAGGGACTTGAATGGAAGGAGAGAGTGGCAAGGGGGCCTTCTGGGGTGAGTGCCAGGGAGATGGGAGCATGGGGCACCCCACAGGCAGGCCCTCAGAGGCAGCAACGGCCCCCAAACCAGCCAAGGCCAGCTTAGTCAGCACCAGCAGCAATGCTGCCCAGGCCTGCTGACAGGGACAAACTGGCCTGGTTCAGGGCGCAGGCTGTGGGCTCCCAACCACCTCCAGACAAAGGATCTGCTGCCCCGAGGGCAGGGGCTGCGCACAGGGTGTGGGCAGTGGGGTGGCCTCCTCTACTCAGTGCCAGCTGAGTGTGCATGTGGAAGGGCATAAGGGCAGCCAGGAGGTCCAGTATCGCTTGGGCAGAGCCCCTGGCCTTCACTCTGAGTGACACATCTGCCTGCAAAGCGGGACAACCTGAAAACCAGCTTGGCATAGCTGTGTGGTTCCCGCGAGACAAACTTCTCATGGAGCCAGCGCTATGGGGCCAGCAAGGGCTCTAGGGAGCAGGCAGATCCTGAGTGACTCGGGGACAGCGGGGGGCACAGAAGGGGTGGGCACCTGCCTTTGATGCCTGGGAGGCCAGGCACCTAGGAAAGGTTATGGAGGATTGTGCCCAGGCCGGAGTGGTCCTGTCCAGGCTGGGCCACAAGCTGGGGCGTTGGCTCCCACAGAGGCCTGGAAGAGGCTGCAGGGGACTGTCCCTCACATGCTTGGCTAGAGGGTGGCGGCAGGGGTGGGAGCCTGTCCCTCACTCTGACAATTCAGCCCAGACCAAGCCTTTAACCTGTCTCTGTCCAGGCCCAGTGCAGAGTGGCAGGTCAATGGAGGAGCAGCCCGGGGCCTGGGCCTCACTGGGCAGAGGCAGTGAGGCAGATTGACCTGCACAGGGTCCCGGGAGGCAGAGGCAGATTGACCTGCACAGGGCCCCGGGAGGCTCCAGCTCTCGGCCCTCACTGTCCTCTTCGTGTGTTTAGCAGGGTCGCTGGGCAGAGGCGCCCAGAGCCAAGCACAGCCAGAGCAGGACCTGCTGAGCGTGTGCTGTGCGGCCCTCCTGTGTGTCTCAGCCTCTCTGAGTGACACCTACACGCTGCCCAGTGACCCGGGGCTGAAAAGGGCAGAGGGGAGTCTCTTTGAGCATCCCCCAAGTGCTCCACAGTAAGTGTGTGACTACCCGGGGGAGGGCTGTTGACCGTCCTCGTGGACATGCAACAGCGAAGCCTGGGCCTTCGTTTCTCCACTCTCTGTTACTGCTTTGTGATGGGTCAGAGCGAGGCCGAGGCGGCTGAGGGCCGGGAGAAAACAGTGCCTTGAGCTGCCTGCCAGCCCCAAGGTGCCATCTCCTATGCCCAGCAGCTCAGAGGTGGAGCTGGCCTTTTGGGCAATGCCCCGGGGTAGTCAGGGGCAGGGCAAGCTCCCTCTGCAGTCCGGGATCAACGTCAGTGCCCTGTGCTGCCTATGGCTCCTTATCCCTGGCCTCACTAGAGTGACTACGGTGAAAAAGCCAACGAGCAGCAACCTCGGGGTCGCTGAATGCAAGAACACAAGCGTCCAATGTCACCTTGAGCTCCCCCAGGGCAGCTTCTCTTTCCCTGTCCCCGGGACACAGGTGGTGACAGCAGCCACTCTCTGCTTCTAGGCCATTTCTCTGTCCAGCCCCAGGCACTTCGAGTGATGTTATAATTCCTCCTGGCTCCCAGAATGCAGAAACTATTTCTCACCCACTTGGCATCCCCATTGAGGGCAGTGTTGATACCCCACTCATAACCCATTTGTTCAATACAGACTTCCTGAGCACTAGGGGGCAGTTCCTCTGCTAACCAGCGGTCAGCACCTCCAGCTGGGGCCAGCCAAGCCTGCAGCTGGGCAGGGAAAGGGCACGGGAACGTGAGTGGTCAGAGCCAGCCTGTAACTGAGTCCCCAGCTGTGACCCTGCTCCCTCACGGCAGAGTCAGGCCCAGCAGGCAGAGGGCAGGGGGCGCAGTGAACCTCCCTAAAGGGTTCTTTCAAGTCAGAGGACACCTGGTTGTGCCATTTATAGGGACAGCAGAGCAAGGCTGTCTAGGTCTGGGGTGTAGTGCGTGGGCATGAAGGACAACACTGCCAATAATGCAGCAAAACAAGCTGGGTGAGCCTCGGCTAGCTCCTTCTGCTTCCCCAGTCTCCGTTTCCAAGTCTGTAAGATGGGATCAATAACACCGCCTTTTTGAGACGTGGAGAGGACTGTTCAAAAGCTCAAAGCCGGCCTGAACAACTTAGTGAGAACCTGTCTCAAAATAAAAATTAGAAGAAGTTGTGGCTGTAGCTCAGGAGTAGGGAACGTACCCAGCAGGGTCAATATCTGGGAAGGAGAGAGAAATGGGCAAGTCAAACAGGATGATTCTGAGGTTGTCCACAATGCCACCCTGGTTGAATTTCCAGCTGCCAGGAAAGTTAAACATCTGGAGCTGCCCAGTAGCCGGTGTCCTGCTCCTGGTCCTGGCCAGAGGTAAATTGGCAGATCAAGCACCCAATAGGTGGCCCAGCAAGGCTGCTCTGGGTCCCGCCTCCTTCGGCAACAGCAGGCCCACACGCCTCTCCAGCCCGCCCCTGCTAGTCTGTTTGGAATCTCGGGGCCAAAAGCTTTGAGGGTAGCACCGCAGGGGGAAGCAGGGGGAAGACGGCCTAGTGCCAGCTGGGGAGAAAGACCCTCAGGGAAGGTAGGTGGGAAGCCTGAGGCCTGACAGGCCCGGCCTTCTCCCAGCCAGCAGGAAGACAGGCTAAGTCCACATGGCCCCAAACCCACCAGGCTCCATGTGTCCAAATACAAGTTTCTGACCCTCCGCAGACAGGACCAGACCCACTAGGGAAGTGCCCTGGAACCGAGGAGCTGTTCCTGGCAAGATGGACACAGGATTGCTCTGTGACGCTGCTGCAGGAGCAGCTGCCTCCGGTAACATCAGCTGCAGTCAGACATTGGTTACTGTCACCACAGGAGCCAAGCGGGTCCCGGGGCCACCTCCCACGTCGGCCCCACAAATTCGAGTCTCCAGCAGCAGGACCCAGGCTGGATATTTTGTAATGTTCATAAGTCGTTCCCATGAGGGTCCACAACCCTGTGGCTGACATACTCCAAGGTTCCCAGGGAGAGGGACCGAGCCTCAGTTTCCCTGTCTCTCACATGGAGTCTTTGTACCTATCCAAACCAGACTTTCTGAGAACCAAAACACAGCAGGGACTATTACCATGGAGACTGTCACATTTCATCTGGGTGACATCTTACCTCCCCCAGGGTTTGACGGTGCCTAGAAGCTAAGAATTTCTCTGCCATCCAGCTCCTGGGCCTGGGCAAAGGTATGGCAGGTGGCACACAGCTCCTCCGGAGGACCTGTGCTACCCAGAGCTGGTGACAGAAGTGCTGCACCTGGAAAAGACTTACTGTTTTTCCAAAAACACAGCCAGGGCCTTGCCATGGGGAGTCTGAACTCCAGTGTATTCTGCTCATGCCAACAAACCAACCTGCCGACCTTCTCGTGGAAAATCAAGTGGACATCGCAGGCAACCAGAGACACAGAAGCCTCGGCCGTGGCCTCCTGCGGAGGGCCCACAGACAGGCGAGGACCACTGCCTGCTGACGCAGCACAGACGCAGCACGCAGCACAGACGGCAGCGGTAGTGAGGCTGTGTTTACATTCTCCGTGCTCCATTAGCAGGAAGACCGCCCTGCATGGAGGGAGCAGGCTGCTCACCTTCTTAGGGGGCTGCAGTAGGAGATCCCCCCAGGGCTCTGCGGATGCTCCGGCCTCCCTCTTCAACCCAAGCCAAGAGGATCCCGCCTTGCTCTCTAGCCTCATAAAATCTGGGGTCACCAAACAGGCCTAATAGCCCCCACCCGACACTGGGAAAGTGCCCACATAGGGGGCACCTGAAGCTGGGGCCCAACCTGGATGGCCCAGGGTCCTGGAGGAGGGTGAAGGCTGCTCAACTCTGAACAGCACAGGGAAGAGCCCCAGAGAGCTGCTAGAACGCTGGCATTTGGGTGCCACTGCCCCCTGGGAAGCCTGGCTCAACCAAGCATGGGCTTCGGTTTCCATAAATACCCAGGCCTTGTGATGTCACCGCCTCATGCTGACTGTACCGGCTTCTGCCTGTGGCATTAGGCCCAGCTGACAAGGCACTCTGCCTTAAGACCTGCCCACAGATCACCTGGGTACCAGGACTGGGCACCACACTGTTTGGGAATATGAGCCAGGCCCCACCTGTCTGTGAGGCATGCAGCACCTTGCAGTACTCTCAGCTTGACTGCCAGCCTTCCATCAGACATGGGCATGCTGGCCACCAAAGGCTCTTCCCAATTGGCAACGCTAAGGGCTGCACCAAAAGCCAACACAGCAGCAGGTCTGAGGAGCCTGCACTGGGGTTCGGGCGAGAAGACACCTGCCCTCCAAGCCAGTGAACCTCACAGCCTGCCGAAGACTTGCTGACTAACAGCCTTTTTCTCAGCGTCACCACCAACAAACATCTCTGCTGCAGGGGACAACAGTGACTCCCCTGCAAGGCAGCCAGCTCCCTCCGTGAGCCACCTGCCCTCCCTACACCAGGCCCCTCATTCCAGCTGCCAGCTCGGCCTGGCACCCCCAGCCTCGGGTCCTAGCATGATCCTGCCACATATACTCACAAATAGCGTCTTCGGCAAGCCATCCTGAGTCTGGTCTCCGCTCTGCTCCCTCTTCCTCTCTGGCTGGGGAAGCTCAACGTGCTTAGGAGGAGGAGCAGTATGCCCAAGAGAGAAGTGGAAGGGAATAAAATTAAATCGAAGGGCGAGTCACATTCCCGGGGGTGGCGGGCTCATCCACAGAGGTTGGGCTGGCAGCAAGAGCAGCAGGCTCTGGCAAGGTCCTCAGCGCGCTGTCCATATACTGTACCCAGGAGCCTTCTGAGACACCAAGTCACCCAGGTGGCCAGGTGGGGTGGGGGCGTCTGGCCGGCTGTTACCTGGGACCGCCTCAGGATGCTTCCCTCCCGCGTATCCGGAGTGGCGGCGGGAGGAGGAGGGAGGGCTGGGGGCCGTCCGCTCTCGCAGCATCCGGGGAGGGGCGGGAGCTCGGGCGCCTCCCCACCACCCGGCTCCCGGGGAGTGCGGGAGCGCAGCCGCGCTGGACCAATCACCGCAGAGGCGCTTGTCGCCATGGCAACTGCATCCCCAGGCGCGGCCGCCCCGTGGCGCTCTCTGCACCGGCTGGCGGTGGAGGAGCCGGGCGTGGGGCGAGCAGCCCTTTCCAGCCCGGGCTAGAAACCTGGAAATCTGTTGCTAAAATGCGCGCGCCGCCCGGGGACTGCAATGATGACAACTGCTTCCCAGGGAGGCTTCTCTCTGCCTCTGGCACGGAGACACAGGAGCCACCCTGCCAATTCCAAGACGAGCTCTGCCACTCAAGACCTTGGCACGTCGCTCACCTTCTGGGAGTCTCAAGGGTGCTACCTTCAAAAGGGGTCATCATGGCGATGTCACAGGGCCCAGGACGGACTGAGGCACCCAGTGGCTGCAAGTCAGGACAGCAATTGCCACCTCTGCTCATCATGGTCTTAAGGGAGTTGAGCTGGGACCAGGCAGAGTTTCCGACCAGCGATGGTGCCTTTTCCTTCCTCCTTACCCAGACTCCTTCCACCACCTGGTTACCCACCAGAGATGCCAGTGGACTGGAGCACACACAGCAGGCAAGGTGTACAGGGCACTTGCCACAAGTTCTTGGGCTACACATGGGTTCAAGGCCATCTCGAACTAGATAGTAAGACCTCATCTAAAAAACCATCAGGATAAAAATACAAACCGTATTTTAAGACAAGATCTTGCTGAATCATCATGCCTTTCATCCTCTTGCTCCAGCCTCCCAGAGAGCTGAGAATGACAGGTGTGCACCACCATGCTCAAAGAGAAGGGTCAGCAGGAATGAGGCTCTGGTGCTGGAAGAGGAGGGGTGGATGGGAGCCAGGCCAAGGCCCTGGGGCAGGAAGAGCTGGGGATTTAGATGCTAAAGCAGCCATCTTTCTGTCCAGAATCCCCTTCTCTTCTGCACAGGTTTCTCTGTCATGTGACCTGATCAGCCCACTGTTTCCCTGTCTATAAATCCAGAATCTCAAGCCCACCTCTGGGTCTTCCACGGTCACTTTCCACACATTCCCATGCTCCCACGATCTCACAAAGGCACCAGGGCCTGGCGACCTCTGGCAGCCAGCCGAGGCCCACAGCGGGTCCCCTGGAGTGAGAACACCGCCGGCCTGTCAACTCAAGGCCAGCGCTCTTCCTTCTCCCCTTCTGGACCTCAGACCTCAGAGATGAGGGGTGCTTTCTGGACGGAACATTCAGAATGGAGCGGGTTGGGCACTGGCTCCCGTCCGGCTGGGTCTGGATGGGGCAGAGGCAGCCAAGCCGTCCAGGTGCAGGGCTTTCCAGGTGGGGGAGGACTCCAGGAGTGGTGACCTCACTGTGCCCTGAGCCTCGGTCACAGAGGAACGCTGTCCGGAGAGCCAGACTGGGGTCCGCACACAGGCACAGCCTTGGGGCATCACACAGGGCTTCCGTGACAGCCTAGATGTGGTGAGGCGTCATGAGGGCTGCTTTGGCCTGTGTCCCCTGCTCACTGTCTTAGCAGGACCAACTCCCCGCCACACAGACTTGAAACTCATAGCAGTGCCCACAAGACAAAAAAGCCTTGCGTCCCTGAACTGACATACATTTCTTCAGTGCTCTGCTGTCATTTCAAAGCAGGACAAATGGCCAGACCCCATAGTACACACTTGTCATCCAACTGGGAGGCGGATGCAGGAGAATCTCTGAGTTCAAGGCCAGCCTGGGCTACATAGTGAGTTCAAAGCCAGGCTGGACTGTACACCAACACCCTGTCTCAATGAAACAAAACAAAAATAAAGCTAATGGCCAAGATCGCAGCATTCAGAATGGACTGCCTGGCCTGGTTTGGAAGTGTTCCCCAACTCAGGGAAGAATGCTGCAGTGGGCCATAGTGTTGCTGCCCCCGTGTGGGGTTGTAGCCATGTGATTACCCACCACCCACCCGGCTCTGCGGGTGGGGACTGCCCACAGCCCCTGCACTCGAGTCACTGGCTGGGGTCCTGGAAATGTCCCTGCCTCTGCCTCCTCACTGAGGACTGGCAGGGGAAGCAGCAGCTGGGTGGATCTGGAAACACTTCCCAGTCAGGACTCCCCTCATCCGACTGGAAAATCGCCAACAGGCACATTCTCACCAACAGCTCCATCGCACCTGCCACTGCAGTCACCTGTCCCTGGGCACGAGTGTGTGAAGCAGGGGGACAGAGAACGCTGGAGTGGGCAGGTGACAGTTCTCCGGGACAGGGACTGTGGAGGGACGGGGTACTTCACACGGGGCAGAAGCAGTCCTTGCCCTCCCAGTGCCCTGGCCTGCGTCATTTATGCATGCAAACCTCAGAAGCACAAGTCCTGCACTGTGATTTCTGTTCTGCTGAAGTCTCACACCGTAAAGAAACGGTATGAAGGGCACAAACCGCACGCACCTACTTCGCTGGAACAAAATAAAGCCTCCTCTCCCACCTCGCGACCCGCTGACCCCCTCGCGCCCGCAGGGGGCGCTGCTGTGGCCCGTGTGGAGCACTTTTCTCCGCATTGACCCTCCTGAAAACTGGAGGGTATTCCACGGACCCTGGAAACGGCACCTCTTTCGACATTTAAACAGAAACTTAAAATAAGCACAAAGGAGTAAAGATGAGTACAAGAGAACACGAGGAGGGCGCTGGGAGCCCCTGGTCCCCCCTTCTGTGATGACCCCGTCAGCCCAGGCTCCCGACTTCGGTCTGGGGCGAATGTCTCCGAGAAGTTCTCCGCAGGTACAGGTGAGCTCAGGGACCCAAACGCGACACGCTGCTTTACATAAGCGGGATCGCGTCACGTGGCTTTTTCTAGCCCGGCTTCCCCCGCCGCCTTCCCCTCGGAGACTGAGTCACGGACTCTAAACCCGGCTCTTGAGCGCCGCTGCTCCAAATCAGGCTCTGCAGTGAAGAGGTGGGAGGGCCGAGGGGACGGCCAGCCTCGGGAGCTACCTGTGGCTCCGGCTCCGGCCTCACCTGCACGCTGGCATTTCAGGTCGCACCACCCCAGCCGGCTTCCAGGGAAGGGACTTCACAGGAAAATGAAGCATTGTGTTCCGACTACGAACACCACGCGTTTGCAGCGTGTGGACTGCCAAGGAGCGGGCAGACCGGTGACCAGAGGCTCCGAGCGCCGGGGTCCCCGTGAGGTCACCGGCTGGTGGGGGCTGTGCCCAAGCCAGGCAGGGGATGAAGAAGGGTGCTGCCTCGGCCCCAGGCCCCATCTCCCGCCGGGAAGGGGTGTCCCTGCCCTCCAGGCAGCCACCCTGTGGGTCCCTGACTCACACTGGAACAGGACAGCAGCCCAGACAGGGAGAGAGAAGCCCCCAACTTAAACGCGAGCTCACCACTGAGACAGATGGCCTGGCGCTTTCCCAGGGCCCCAGGGAAGGCAGGGCCCGCTTGAGGCAGAGGCCAAGCGAGGGAAGCTGGAATGAGGGGGGAGGAAGGGCAGATTCCTGAGGTACCGCTGGAGCCAGCCGTGCCTGAAGCCTCCTCTTCAGCCACAGTCCCCTTGCATCCAAGCACTTGCAAGAGGGCTTTCACTCTGTCACTTGTAACCTAGGGACAAACACCTTCTGGCAGATACGCAGCAGTGCCCCTTACGCACAGCAGTATGGTCCAGGACCCTCCGAGGTGTCCTGGAGCAGATGGCCCCAACCCTGATGTGGCATGCTGTTCCCGACACCCACGCCTAGGAAGGAGCTCGGGTCCAGGCCCAGGAGGAGACGAACGGCAGTGACAACAAACTTGAGCAAGGACAGAGCGATGAAGGGAGGTCTCGTCACGCGGCAGCGTTGAAAACCCGCCAGCTGTATCTTTCTGGAGTTTCCCACTGTAGCGGACTCTGGGTAGTCGGGGCTGCAGAAGCAGAAACCAAGGATGAGGGGCGGGGACCGACCGAGGTGACCGTTTCCATGGAGACGTGCCCACGGCGGTGGGGGGGGCGAGGTCCAGGCTGGGGCTGCACCGAGCTCAGAAAGGCGGAGGCGGCCAGGCGCAGAGCGCGGGACGGACGCGGCGAGGAGGCGAGTCAGGAGGCTCAGCCTCGGGCGTGCGCGGCGGCGCGGCCAGGGTGGAAGGTTTCCCGGAGAGGGGAGAGCGGCGGGGTTTGTGTGGAAAGAGCGCCCCCCGGGGGCGGCTGGAGGGAGCTCCCCGGAGGGTGCGGAGCCCGAGGAAGGGCCTGCGCGGGCCGCGCGAGGGGAGGGGGCCGACGGGGCAGGGACGGGCGCCGAGGGTGCAGGGAGCCATGGTGGGGTGGCCTGCAGGGACAGGACACTGAGGGGACCAGGGGGCGGCGGGGAGCAGAGCGGGCCGTCCCCTTCCTGGAGGCCGGGGACACCTTCCCCGGCACCACCCGCGGGGCGTGACCTGGACGCATCTGTCCAGTGACTCAGACTTGCCCCCAACGCCACCATCTTAGCAAAAAGCACCTCACACAGGGGCTAAATCCACGTCCCAAGACCTTCACAGAGCCACGCATGGCAAAAAGCAAGCAGGAAACCCGGGCAGCGCACAGGCTTCGTTACAAGGGGATTCTTCCATTGCCAGAACCTTTCACTTATCTAAAAATTACTGAACACACCAGTGATTTCAGCTTTTGAGAGGCTGCGGCAGAAGGGTCGCCATGAGTATCTGGCTAGCCTACGCTACATGGAGAGGCCCTGTTTAAAAAGAGAGAGATCCTGGGTGCCCCCTGAGACTTTTGCCCCCCTAAGTGCATCTCAAGTTCTGTCCAGCGAGGTGGACGACAGCAGAGATGTGAGCCCAGACAGGACTGTACAGCTGTCAAGAGAAACACTGCCCAGTGTCGTGCGGTGCACCAGCCCTGGTTCCACACGAGGTCTCTGGGCGTGGGACCCTCGGTCTGTCACTCCCTAGCTGTGTGACTTCGGGCCATCTCTAAAAGAGAGGGATGACTAGAACTCACTCACAGGTAACCTTCAGTGACCACAGCACCCACGAGTTCCCCCAGAGGAAGGGAGGCTGGCTTCTCAGCTGGAAGTCCCTCCAGCTCCCCACGTCTCCTCCCACTCCTGTGTGCCTTCCGGCCCCAGGGCCTTTGCACAGGCTGGGGGAGGGGCCTTCGGTGGGGTCAGGGCAGAGCTGAATCCCTCCTGCAGGACCCATGTCCCCTTCTGGTGGTTCCATGGCCACAGAGATAGCTCAGCTGGGGTGTGGCCAGGTGAGGCAGGAACACGTGTCATCACTGGGATGTCGTGGGCCCTAGAGCACATCCCATCCCCACCCATCCCTGAGCCGAGGCATCCAGAAGAGCAGCAGGCCAGACAGGACCTGGGGGAAGCGGCCGAGAAAAGCACCTGCCCATGAGCCCACTTCACAGATGAGGAGACTGAGGCTCCAGCAGGCACTGAGGGGTCTCTGTGTTCCACAGCAAGCACGCCGGTGGAGGGACAGCAGGACACTGGTGCAGGCCACTCAGTGGGGAGTGAGCAGCCTGTCCCTGGAGGTATGCAAGTCCCAGCTATGGAGGGAGGTGGCCCAGGCACCCAGGTCCTTGGCAGCTTCCTGTTCTCTGAGTCCCACCCAGAGGACCTGTGACAGCTGAAAGAAACCTGAGCCCTCATGTGTGTGCTAATCCCAGGTCCCAGAACTCGATCTGCGACCTGCCAGGGTGCTCAGTGCCCACGAAAGGGCTGCAGCGAATCTGACGCTGCAAAGTTCCCGGATACTCCAGAGCTCCGAGTTCCCGGAACACCTGACTCCTCTTTCTCACCTCGCCCTCGCTCAGCCCTGGAGCTGTCTGAGTGGACAGTGCACCTGCAGGGCCTTTAGGAGCACGTGGGAAGCTGAGGCAGGAGGGTGGCCTGGGCTACACAGCGAGTTTAAGGCCAGCCTGGAGCACATACACTCCCATCTCAACAGACAAAATATATGTATGGTCCGGTTCCACTGATGTGAAATTGTGGAACTTGGAAATATTTAGATGCAAGACAGATGAGCAGTCCGAATGGGGTTGGGGGGTGCACCCGAGAACAATAGCTGGTAATGGTTGTGGAGTTTCCACTGGCGATAATGAAAATGTCCTCGAATTGATTGTGGTGATGGCTGGATAACTCAGAAAATATATTAAAAACCACTGGGCTGTACTATTTTCAGTTAGGTGATCTGTAATCTATTTTTTGGTCTGTTTCTCTAACATTATTATGAGAGTTCCATGAAAAAAGCCTTTTTTACTGGGGGGACACTGGGGACGGAGCTAAGGAAGTCACACCGAGCTGCATCCCCAGGGCTTCCTATAGTTTTCATTTTAAAACACAGTCTTGCTCAGTTGCTAAGTTCCCCCGGAGCGGCTGGGACTTGAGATCTTCCTGCCTCAGCCTCCCAAGCGCCCACTCCGCACTGAGATGGTCAGAGCCTCGCATTTGTAAACAATGTGTGGTGGTGTTGCCAGGAGACCGGGCGCCGGCAGGGCACAGCTGAGCCTGGGCTGATGGGGTGGCCACACTGCTACCCAGTGTGGCAATGGGGTCCCGTGGGCAATGGGGTCCACACTCAGCCCCGAGCCAGGCCCAGAGTCCCAAGGTATAAGGTTGCCTCGTGTGTCCTTGGGCCAGGCAGAGGCCCTGGGCTACCTGGCAAGGCCCTGTATCGAACAAAACAAAAAACGATGAATCACGAGACGGAAGAGATTCCAGGAAAGAAACACTCTTTTTTTGGTCTTCATTACCTAAACACAAACTGTTAACGCACAGGAGGGGCTGTGTTCCGGCTTGAGCATCCGCAGCAGGTAGCTTCTTCCAAAAACAACGAGTGAGGGACCCCCACCCCGCCACGCACAAGGCCGAGGTCTGCAAGCTGCGGAAGACCGGCTCCTCCCACACGCTGCCACCTGCGATGCTCTGGGCGTCCAGCAGAGGGCAGTGTCAGCTGCTACAAAGTCACTTAGGCCGTCAACCCCAAGCCGGTGCCTGGGGAATCAAGAGGCCCTTGGCCAGCTGCTGCCCACGGGCTCCACGTTTCTGTGCCCTCCTCTCTCTGGCCATCAACTCCTTTCTGGTCCCTCGAGCCCCAACAGAATCTTACCAGCTTTCTGCCACGGTGATGGACTCCCTACTCGTTTGGTTTGAGACAAACTCTCCCTATGCAGCCCAGGCTGGCCTTGAACTCAAGGAGCGATCCTCTTGCCTCAGCCTGCTGACTGCTGGGATTACAGCATATGTCACCAGGCTCTGCCTATCTCTGTGTGATCTGAGTCACAGGATCAGGACGCAGGGCCCAGGCAGATGCCCTCTTTTTCTTTTGATTTTTAAAATGAGTGCCTGCTTACAGCACCTGACGACCACGTTCCTCATGGGCTGACACTTTTACTTTATACTTTATGTCCCTTTCCTCTCTTAACCACTCTTGGTCCCCTTCCCTTCTGCAAAAGCTCTACTCCCTACTTCTTTTTACCTTTTATTTTGCACGTTATACAATGGGTTTCTCACATACGCGAAAGCCATGTGATGTTTAATTATGTTGTTATAACGCTATGGTCTCACTTTCCTACATATGGTGCGGGTTCACCCTTCTTCACCGCAGTGCAATACTCCGCTGTGGATAAGAACACATTCACCTGCGGATGGCCACAGGGCGGCCTCCGAGGCCTCCCTCTGGACACTTTCTCTCTTCTCACTGGGCCTGGGGCTTTCCCGGGTCGCCTCCTGTCAGTGGAGATGCTGAGCCTGGAGTCCCCCACTCGCCTCTGCTCTGTCCCTGCCGTTGGGAGCCTCGGTGGCTTGAAAGGCGCGGCGCCCCGTGCCCAGCGGCTCCGCTCTGGCTCCTCCGCGGCCCGGCCCGGCCCGGCCCGGCCCGGGGCTCAATCACCGCCTTTTAGGATCCGGCGCGGGAGGGAGCGGAGTCGCCACCAGCAGCTCCGCAGCTCCAGCTGCGCGGACAATGGCGCTGATTGCCGCACAGCTGCCGGGGTGGGTGGGTGGGTGGCCCGAACCGCGGCCGGAAGCTCGACAATGGGCAGGTCCCCGAACTCAGGGCGAGTGCCGTGAGCAGTGCTATTTCTTTATTCAGCCCTTCCTCGTCACTGCCCACGAGCCGCGGGAGCCCCGGCCTAGCAAGCTCCGGGTGATTCGGGTTATTCGGGGCAGCGGGAGCGGGAGGGAGGAAAGGGTCACGCGAGGTGGGTCCCGGAGAAGACCTAGGAGTTTGCCAGCGGCGGACAAATGGAAAAAAGCACACTTAGGGAGAACGACCTCTGCTGGTTCACAGAGGACTCGAGGTGGCTCAAAATGATGCCCTTCCCTGGTCCCGCGTGTAGATGGGGCTCAGTCAGGGTCCCGGGCCAGGTCCCGCTGGCCTGGCTCCTCCGTGCTGCTCAGGGGCTGCTCTGCCTCGGTGGGGTGAGGTCCCGCTGCCCCCAGGGCTCAGCCTGGCCCAGGGTGGGGGCTTTTGGAGGCCAAGGCGGGTCCCAGATCCAACCCCTCATGTTCCCCAAAGGCTGGGCCTGAACACAGTAGGGTCCCCAGAAGCCCCAGCGATCCCTAAACACTTACTGAGCTGCGGCTAAGTGTGTTTATTTTTCCAGGACTGAGGGCAGAGTGGAGAAGAAGACGGCCCCTGACCCGCGGGAGGCTGACAGGCAAGAGCGCCCAAACGGATGGAGCGTTTTTGGAGTATGGAGGGCAGGAAGATGACTTAGCTTTGGGAAGGAATCACAGGAAATGTGCCATATGAAGTGGGTTTTGAAGGATGCATAGGAGTTTCTTCGGAGTTAGAAGAAAGCACACCTCACAGTGGGAACAACAGTCTATGAAGAAGAGAAACAACAGGAGTCATTAGGACAGACAGGAGGAGAGTGACCCTCATCAGTGGGGTTGGGGTGGGAAAACTGTAATGAGAAGCAGGTGACAGAGAGGCTGTGAGATATCTGGGGAAGGGGATCCAGCTGTGCAAAGGCCCTGGGGTAGAAGGAACAGAGTTAAAAATAACTCAGGAGGCTGAGGCGGAAGAATCCCTAGAAGTTTGAGGCCAGCCTGAACTCTACAAAAACCAATGGTACTGTTACGGAACAACTTCTTCACATGTTAAGTGGTGATCAGTGCCACGAAAGACAGCTAGGATAGCACTGGGGTCAGCAGTGTGACCCCCAGGGAGTGACACTGTGCAGCCTGGTGCCAAGCCATAGGTCCAGAGTGGCGAGGCTGACAGGACTATCCTTGCCTGTCATGGGCACCGCTGTGCGAGACCCTTGGGGGCCAGAGAGGGACCCGTGGGGGCACTGGGCAGGCCTGGTGGTGGTGGTGGTGCTGTGCCCGTTTGACTCGAGGGCCGTGGTGAGTTCTAGCCAGTGTCCCTCGGCATGAATGCACCGGCTGTGGGGATAAAGAGACTGCTGGATCACCCGGGTGCCATCCAGGGGAGGTCTTCATGGCCCAGCTTTAAGAAACAGCCACCAACATTTTCTAGAAAGGGGGCAGACAGTCAGACGGAGAGGAGCTGAGAAGGGTGTTGCCCTGTGGGGAGGTCGGCGGGACGTCGGCCCTTAGCAGAGTCCTGGTGTCATCCCTGGTGTCATCCCTGAGCATCTGACCCCCATGAGCACAGACCAGCCCTGCCATGTCTACTTACCCGTCACACAGGGGCTACCAGTAAAACATCTCTGTGCCAGTCACCCAGGAATGGTGCTGTCAGCAGCGGGACCTGAGGGCTTCACCTCTTTGACAACCAAGACCCCAGGGGCCCATGCGCCGTGATGGAACTACACCAGGACCTTCATTACCTGATTCCTCCAGGACTACTGCAGCTGTCTGCCCTGCCCTGCAGATATACATCATAAAAGGTGAGGCAAGGGGGGCTGGAAGGTGGTCTTGCTACCCAGAGCAGCACAGCACAGGCCCAAGCTCAGCTTCTTCTTCTCATTTCTGTCTATTTATTAATCTTTTCACCTTGTGCTGCTGGACTGACAGGAGACTAGAACTGCAGAGGTTCTAGTAACTTCCCCGTTCCCTACAAGTCCTCTTCTCTTTCTTTTTTTATGAGTAAGCAGATAAGTCAATTTCTTTTTTTCTTAGTTTTTTGAGACAGGGTCTCACTTTGTAGTTCAGGCTGGTTCCGAAGTTAGCCTCGAACTCAGCAGTCCTCCTGACTGGGATTACAAGCACGAACCACCACGCCCTGCACTGTGGTATGTGGAACTGACTGCTTTCGGGCGTGAGTCACCACGCCCTGCACTGTTGCATGTAGTTACCAGGATCAACCCTGTCCCTTGTTGTTTGCAAGGCAGGCACCGGAACCACTGAGCTAAATACTTGGCCCAGTCAATAATTTCTTATAACAGTATGAGATCTACAATGTTCTGCAGATGAAAATTTTAAAAGAAAACAATACTGTCACCATCAACAGTCATGAGAACACATAGTACAGAAAATGCCTGCTCTGAAATATAAAGTCCTTGTGCTTCTTCACATATATATATATATATATATATATATATATATATATATATTTAAATTAATTTATTTTAGCAGTCGTGGAGATTGAACTCAGGACCTTGCCCTTGAGCCACAAACCCAGCCCTTTTAATTTTTATTGGTCCATATTTGTGGGACATAATGATCGCATTCTTGGTGGGGACTGGTGGACACCACACACCTCCATTCCGTTTAGGTCCCTTCCTCCTCCTTCTTCCTATCCTCCTTCCATCCATCCCTTGTCCTTGGTAAGCAGCACAGCCCTTCCCTGGACCTCTTCTTCCTTCCACAACTTAGCACCTGAAAGGCTTATTCCAGTGTGTCGTGGAGCCTGGGGATACGGGGAGAACGTAACCAGGCCACTGTCCGATGCTCAGCTTTCCTGGCTGGGAAGGAGGGGCCTGAGAGAGTGAGGGGGTCCCTAGAGAATTACTAAGGGTCCCAAGAGAAAAAGGCTGGGTCCTGCAGGAGCCCAGCGGGGGCTCCAGAAGGGGAAGAAGAGGTTTATCACACTTCAACCTCTTCCCACTTTGTCCCCAGAGGGTGAAGCAGGCCGGGCGCTGCTCACCAGGGCCCGGGGGAACAGAGACACTCACACCAGCGAGGACAGCCGATCCCCACAGGGGAAAGATCTCAACAAACTTGGACAGGATTGGATCACAGACCTAAAGTGGGGCAAGGACTACAACTACAAAACTCATAGAAGAAACAGGGGAAACTTTTCCAACCCCTGGAATGAGCACTGAGCTTTTAGATACATCATGAGCTCAGGGCCAGCAAAGGAGAAAGTGGGCACACTGGACCACACAGAAATCTTTAAATGTCAGTGCTCGAAAGAAATGTGGAAGCCAGGTGTGGTGAACACACAGAGTCATAGACGGTAGGATGGTGGCGCCAGAGCCTACAGGAGGGGATGGAAAGTTTCAGTTTGGGAAAACGAAGAAAAGTTCTGCAGATGGTTGATGCTGGTGGTCGCACAGTGAGGCAAACGTGGTTAATGCTACTTAACTTCAATACGGTTAAAACGGTCATTTTTGTACTAGGGGTATTTTACTGCAATGGAGAAGAGGACATCAAGAGAAAAGAGCAGAAAAGCAGCGCTTGCTCATGAGAACACTGCTAAGCAGCCGTCTTCCAATCCCACTTTTCAAGGGGCTCCTGTAACTCCACTTGTACCAGTGACGCTCTGGGACAGAATTCTCAGAAGAAAGCTCAACATGATGGAGCGCAGGTAAGTTGGTTGGAGGGTCTGGAGGCTGGGTGGTCTTCAGCGAAGATGACTTCATACTGTCTTCCCACAGCACACCGTGGTTTATGACGGCAGAGAGAGACTGATAGTGTCCCAACGGGGCCTGTGGCGATCTTCTGCAGGAGGTTGTGAGCTAGAAGCCTCCATCCCAGCTTGGACAGATGAGGCAGAACATGGAAGGGACGGAGCCTAGGGAAAGGGCCACACAGGCTGTGCCCTCAGGAGGACCTCGGGTCTCCTGTAAGGGATTTGTGCTTCCAAAGCAAACGCCGTCCAGTGTGGAGGCGCCTGAAGATATGCAAGAGGCTGAGGTACAAAGACTGAATAAAGCTGGGAGCTTTCTGGGCAACGCTGTCTGAAAACAGCGAGTCCTGTCTCACAATCAAAAATGAAGAGTTTTGGGATGTAGTTCTGAGGCAGTGAACTTGCCTGGCACACATGAGGTCTTAGGTTCCCTCCCAGCAGTGCAGGAAAAACTAAGGGAGGCCACCACGGCTGGTACCTTCTGTGTGCAGCTGTTCCTTCTGCCAAGTGACAAAGCCAGGTGGGTCTATCTAGGATGCCAGGCCATGCATCAGAATTCTTTGTAAGTGAAGCAACTTCAGGTGTTTTGTTACAGCAACACAAAGCAGACTAAGACAAGGTTTAGAGAAGTCTAGCACAGTTCTGGTTTCCAACAGAGATGACAAGGGCAGTCATCACCGTTAACATCGGGGGACAGTAGTCTGGACGTGGCCAGCAAACCATGGATGCTGACCTCGCCATGTGCGAGCTAGGCCAGCTCCAGGGGGGCAACAATAAGACACCTTGGGCACATCCAGGCACAGCGGAGTCCGGGATGAATCCCGGATTAGCTAGGGCTCCGGTGACACCTTCTTTTCCAGGAAAAAATGGGGCTTCTGTAAGCCCCTCCAAGGACGAAGGTCACCAGGCCTCCCCTCCATGACCTCCTGGGGTCTCTGAGCCAGCTGTGGCCCCGCAGCTTGTCCTAGGAAGACAAGCCCCTGGCACGGGGGCAGAATGAGGAATTTATGTCACAGGCCTGCTGCCAAGCAGCCCCGCTAAGGGAGTTCCCGCAGGCCCCCAAGGACACTCTGCCCTTCTCACCTTGCGGACCATTCTGGACCCTTACAACCACTCTGTCAGGTGACAACAGTCACTGTCTCCAGGAAAATGAGGCTCACCCAAGAGCGTTACCCTTAACCCAGGTCACTCTGCCTCCGAAGCCTGAGATCCTAGTCCCTGCCATTATCCCAGGAGTCTATGGCACAGGGTCAGCGAGGAGGTCCCATTTTTCTCTACTGGGAACCCTGAGGGACGTGGCCATTCCTGTGTCCAGCAACCCCTCTGGACTCTGCACACTAGTCTCCAGAGGGCCTGTGCTTGATTAAGGCTAATTCTTCCTCTCCCCTCCCAGAGGAGGACAGGCTTACAGTCCAGAGGGAGGAGGCCAACATTTAATTAAGAAAAACCTGCAGAGCCGAAGCTGGAGCTGCAGAGAGCAGCACTGCGCGACCCTGGGCAGCTATGGGCCAAGGGCAGCTGAGGGGTGAGGCCAGGGCCCTGCAGGCTGAGACCACTAGCTTCGGTCCTTGTAGATTTAATTTCATTAGTTATTTTTATCAGTGCCCATCACTTGTACAGTGGAGCGGGTTTCATTCAGCAGACTCGCGCCTGCACGGCGCACACTCACATCGTTTTCCTCTCATCTCCTGCTTGCTCCCTTCCCTCCCCAGCTGGTGGCTGTCTTTAACAGCCGCAGCCGCTTGGTTAGCATTCCGTCTAGGCTCTGGCCCACCCTGCCTCTGTCAGTCAAGGACAGCGGAAGTAAGCCACGCCCACTCATTTGCATCCGCCCAGCGCTGAGCCGCCCCCATCTCCGACTAGCAGGAGTACCCTGGACCCTCAAAGGCTGATGCCTGCCCGCTGCCATCTGGTCCCATAGCCAGAGCTGGGCCCGGGTTCGGAGAGGGACTTGTTCTCTAGGCCACCTCACCGGCGTCAGGTTGCTGCAAGGAACTCGGACCTCAGAGGGTCAGAACCGGAAGCATCCGGGATTTAGAGGTCATCCCTAGGGGCCCGCACCCAGCTTCTGTCCCCAACGAGTGCAGCGTCCTCGCGGCCTTCTACTGAAGAAGGAAGCCGCGGGAGCTCCGGAGACAAAGGTCGGCGACCCATGCTAAGGGACCGTGCGCAATGCTGGCTGGTATTGCGCACGGTCCACTCAGAGGGGCGAGCAGTGCCCTCAGCCCCGGGGCAGTGCTGGAATTGACTGCGCGCTGTACTTTAATAAAGACCATTCAAAGCCCTGAAAATTAATTTCCCCTAGGAAGACAATTACATGTCAAATAATACACCCACTGAGAAAATGATTAAGATAAAAATCTAGCCAGGAAGGCTTGTGCCCGCTCATTCCAAGCGATTCTAAATGTGAAGAAAGCCTTGGACACAAAGGTCATCACCAGGAGGCAACGCACACAGGTTTCCTGTCTTGGGGGCGCATTCTTAACACTATGATTCATTTCAAGTGGGCACGCAGCGTCTGTTGGAAGACCTGGCTCTTCTGTCTTCTAATAAAGGGACATTAACAGCACTGCAGGACCCAAACACGGCCAAAACTTGAATCCCCAACACTTCATCCCAAGCTATGACAAGCCATACTCCACCCTTGAGCCTCAGTTTCCCGATGGTAAAGGGTCATATCTGAGGACAACAAGGCTCTACAGGCTCTGTTCTTCTGTAAAGGACCAGATGGCTCTGAGCCCTTCCCTCCACAACAGGGAAACAGAGGCACTACTAGCTGTCACCTGTAAAGTGGTGGTGTTAGTGGCGCCCCCTGGCGTTGTTCATGGGAACTCCCGCCTCCATTGCCTCTCTAGGCTGTTACTACGCCACTCTCTTCCCAGCCTGCCTTTGGCCCCGATGCAATCTGCCACCCCAGCTCTCCCTCTGCATTTTGGAGAGGGATGAGCTGAATTCACAACTCTTAGGCTGTCCATCCCACCGCCCTGGCCCAGCCTGCACACCATCTGGGTTTAGATGCAAATGGAACCTGTTCCTTCTCCAGGTGCACATACCAACCAGAGGAGACTTTTAATACAGAATTCAAGCATCACTTCCGTGTCTAGGATAATCCATGGCTTTCTGCTGCTCTGAGCACAGCTTTTCCAGCTTGGCTTCTGTTCCTGCTCCAGTCTCTTCTTGCTCACCAAATTCCTACCACAGTGTCCTCCCCGTGTCCTTGGAAATGGCAACCACAGTCCTATGTCAGGGCATCTGCTCCTCCAGCCTAGGCTAGCCACAAAAAAAAAAAAAAAAAAACAGGGCAAGGAGGACCGAGACTAGCGGAAAGACAGGTGCTGTCTGATCCATCTGGCTCGGCCCTAATGGTGGATCAGCTGGAAGGGAGTCTTCTCCACTCGTTCCTGATTTTGAGAGAACTGGTGGGAGGGCTGAGGTCGCCCAGGGCGTGCCGTGAAGGGGACTGGAGACTTCAGTCTCTCTTACTTTTTCTCTCTCGCATCCTGCACAGGAATGATCAGCTTTACCTAACTTGTGTCCCTGTTATGGTTTATATCTAAAATATCCCCTAAAGCCCATACGCTCATGGGCAGTGTTTTGAGAAGCTAACAAAACCATGGGTGTGTGATAATCCTCAGTAGATCAGACCATTTATAGCTGGGTATGCTTTGGGGAAGTAAAATCTGGTAGAGGTGCTCACTGTGGGAGTGGCCTAGAAGAGTCTGTCCTTCTCCCCTCTTGATCCCTCTTGCTGCTTCCTGCCTACCCTGTCATGGACTGTTTCTCCTCTGCCAGGTCTCCCTGCCTTGATGCAGCCAACTATGGACCAAAACCTCTACAAACCACAAGCTAAAAAAACCCCCTCTCCTCCTTTAACTTGTGAGTTCTGATTATTTTGTCTCAGCAATGAAGAAGTAACTAAGACAGCTCCCTTCCATAATGTGCTGCTGGACCACAGACTGAGACCTCCCAAAGTATGACCCAAAGCTCTTCTCTCTCATGCTCGGTTGTTTTGCCTTTTGTTACAGTGACTAAAGTTAACACACATTGCATGGATGTACTGCCATCTACTTACACATTCCTAAGCTGCTGGATATTTGGCCACTTCCATTTCTGGGCTGGTCTGGCTCTTGCTGCTTGAGGCATGTATGTATAAATTGTTGGGTAGATATGTTTTCTTCTTTCTCAGGTAAGCCCTAGGAGAGGAACGCTTAGATCATATGCTAGCTATAAGTTTAACCTTTAAACAAACTGCTAATTGGCTTTCCAACATATTTATACCATTTCAGACTCCCACTTGCATATGATGAAAGATTCAATTTCATCGTATTCTCCCAGAACCTGACACGGTTGGCTATTTTAATTTTAGCCATCCTAAGGAGTGTGTAGTCATATGTCAATCAAGCTTTAATTTACATTTCTCTAATGTGCAGTGAAAATGAGTTTCAGTTTCATCACCTTAATGATATTTTACAGAGCAGAAGTTTGTAATTTTGATGAAATTAATTTTTTACCTTCTTATAAATCATATACTTGGTGCTAAGTCTAAGAGTTCTTTGTTGGACCCTAGGTACTAAAGATTTTCTTATTTTTTCTTCAAAGTTTTCTAATTTTATATGTAAGGACACGACCCGTTGTCAGTTCAATTTTGTAAGAAAGCATGAGGTTTAAGTTCGGGTTCGATTCGCTTTGCCTCTGCTTATCTAACTGCCTGAGCACAGCTGTTCAAAGGGCTCCTCTTCCTTCACCAGACTGCTTTTGCGTCTTTGTCATAAGTCACTTGGGCATATCTGAGGTTTTTTCCAGGCTTTTAATATGTTCTACTGAGCTTGTATCTCTTGTTTTGCCTGTCCCAGTGAGTGAGGCTGTAAGCCAAGTCTTCAAGTAGAGCGACTCCTCCGACTTCACACTTCTTTTTAAAAAATTTTTTTTAGGTTTTTTGAGACAGGGACTCGCTTTGTGGTTCAGGCTGGCCCTGAGCTCAGCCTCAAACTCACATCACAGCAATCCTCCTGCCTCTGCCTCCCAAGTGCTGGGATTATAGGCGTGAGCCACCACGCCCGGCATTGTGGTATGTGGTACTGATTGCTGCTGGGTGTGAGTCTGCACACCCAGTATTGTATGTGGTTACTGAGGATCGAACCCAGGGCCTTGCACTTGCAAGACAGGCGCTGGAACCACTGAGCTAAATCCCCAGCCCCAACTTCACTCTTCTTCCCATTTTGTTTTAAGCTATTCTAGGTCCTTTGTCTTTCCATGCAAGTTTTAGAATAAGCTTGTATGTATCTTAAAATAAACCCTTATCCTTGGATTTTTACAGGAATCATATGAAGAAGCCTTCAGATCAATTCAGGGAGAATTGGTGTTTTTTTTTTTTTTAGATCAAATTTCCAATCCATGAGCATGGTATGCTTCTCCATTTCTTTCTTTCTTTCTTTCTTTTGTTTCACCAGTTCTTACTTTTCCTCATCTGCATTTTCAAAATTTATTTGTTTATTTATTTATTTATTTATTGAGACAGGGTCTCGCTTTGTGGTTCAGGCTGGTCCTGAGCTCAGCCTCCAACTCACATCACAGCAATCCTCCGGTCTCTGCCTCCCGAGTGCTGGGATTACAGGCATGAGCCACCACGCCCGGCACTGTGGTATGTGGTACTGATTGCTGCTGGGTGTGAGTCTCCAAACCCAGTATTGTATGTGGTTAACTGGGGATCGAACCAGGGCCCTGGCACTTGCAAGAGAGGCACCAGAACCACTGAGCTAAATCCCGGCTATCCCCTCATCTACATTTTAATGTACCTACATCCCATACATGCTTCTAGTATACAGATCCTGTACATGGTGAGTTAGATTTTTGCAGCTTCTCATTTTCTTTAAAACAATTATAAAGGATGTGTTTTTGAAGGTTTTTCCCCCAATGTTTGTTATTGGTTTTTACACTTAAAATTTTTAAAATTATTCTTTATATATTCAACTGACTTCATGTTTTGCAATCTGTTACCTTGCTGAGCATATTCGCTTGCCCTAGAAGTTATTTTTAGTAGATTTCTTGGAATTCTCAATGGAGATAATCACAGCTATCCATCAGAACGGTTTGATTTCTTCCCTTCAAATGTGTAATGTCTTTTGTTTCTTTTGCTTGACTTACCCATCCAGCTAGAGACACATTGAGTTAAGGAGAAAGAGATATCCCTGCCTGTGCCCAGGCTTTGGAACAAAGTGCTTATTCTGTCACCTCTAAGTTTGTGTTGGCTACAGGGATTGTGTAAAGTTCAGCAAGTTTTCCACAGTGTAAAATCTCTCTGTCGGTGAGGTGATGACAGTATCTTCTTTAGCCTGTGGATATGAGTTTCATTCATTTCAGTACTGACCAGCTTTGCATATCTGCAGAAAGAATCTCACTTGGTTGTGGTATAAAACATTTTTTACTTCACTTGACTAGACGTGCTAATGTTTTGTTTATAATTTTTGCATCAGTGTTCAGAAGGAATTCAAGTCTACTGCTTTGTTTTTCTGTGATATCTCTGGTCAATTACTGTATGAGGATACAGCAGATCTGTAGCATAAGTTGGGAAATACTCCCTCCTTCTCAGCTCTCTGGGAAGGCTTCTATAGTGTTGATATTTCCTCTTTAAATGTTTGGTGGACTTTCTCAGGAAAACTACCAGGGCCTAAAATTATCTTTGCAAGATTTTCTATCATAATTTCCTTCTTTTTTGGAGTGTGGTCACACTGGGGATTGAACTCATAGTTCTGACACTGAGCCAGATCTCCAGCCCTACTTTCTTATTTTTAAATTGGAGACGAGGACTCTCTAAATTGCCCAGGCTGGGCTTGAAATTTCACTGATAGATATAAACCTATTTAGGCTATTTAGAAATCTGTTGAAAGCCTTGTAAAAGATTTAGTTCTGTGAAAGTGCTTATAATGCTTCCTTGTTACACTTTAAATATCTTTAGAATTGTTGAAATGTCATACTTTCTTATTCTTGGTATTTGTGATTTGTGACTTTCTTCTTTTATCAGTCCAGCCAAAGGTTATTAGTTTCACTGGTCTCAAAGAGCCAGGTTTGATTTCATAAATTTTCTGTATTGCATTTTATTCTGTTTCACTAATTTCCACTCTGATAATTACATTTTCCTTTTTTTTTTTTTTTTTTTTTCTTTCTTGAGACAGGGTCTTGCTACGCAGTTCAGGCTGGCCTCAAACCCTTTATGTCGCTTAAGTTGGCCTTGCAACAATCCTCTTGCCTCAGCCTCCCGAGTACTGGGACTAGAGCTGTGTTGCACCATGCTCTAATCACATTTTCTGTCTTCGACTTACTTCAGGTTTAATTTGTTCTTTAAAGTAAGGCAACTTCTTAAGGTGAAAGCTAAATTAACAGAGTTGAGATTTCCTTTTTTTCTAATATCAGCATTGAGGAAAATTCCCCTTCAGTTTGTTTTATTAGCATCCTATAGGCTGTGTTTATAGCCTCACTTCATTGAGAAGACTTTTTCTCAGCTTCTTCTTTGACCCATGGGTTTTTTTTTAGAGGGTGTTATTTGATTTCCAAACCCACAGTGACTCTTTTCAGAAGCACTTGTTACCGACCATGAATTTTATGCCCTGTGGTTGGTGTATAGGCTTTGTATGACCTGTGTCCTTTTCAATGTACTGAGATTTATTTCATCCCTTGAGAAGCTAGTGAGCCTCATCCAAGTTCCTAGTGCCTATGAGAAAAGCAGTACGCTGCTGAGTGGTGACCAACCGGACTAAGCTCTGTGTGGAGACCGGAAACTGAGATGTGTTTTGTGTTAAAATCTGACATCAAGATGGTGTGGCTGACATGAACTTCACATGCAGAGGTGGCACTTGGATATGTTTCCGGTTGACCCCATTCACTCATCTGGGAAAAGGAAGCTAACTTCTGACTGGTGTGTGATGTCTATGCAGGATGAGATCCCTGTCCCTGAAGTGAGCGCACTGGTGCTGAGTAACTCCTTGGCCCCTTCCAGGGGACAAAGGCTCCAGGAGTGCCCGCTGGGAAATGGCTCTGACTGGTTAGTTGATCAGCTCCGCTCTTTGCTGGGAGTGAACTTCCCCAGGAAGGTCAGTGACACAGACCAGACTGAGCAGACCTACACCATCTCCCTGTGTCATTCCCCTGGGGCCTGGGCGGTGCGGCCTCTGCCAGGCTCACCGAAGGGCCCGGGCTGTGCACAGCCAGTTATACAATCAGTGCATTCAAAGAGCTTCTGCACGGAGTCACATGGGGCCAACAAACTAGCGCAAGGTGATTTATGGCTGTCAGATGCTTGGGTTTCTAAATACAATAGACAGCAGCAAACTGCAAAGGCTCCGCATTCTGTCCCGCAGGGGAGAGTGCAGCCTGGATGAGTGGTGGCAATGGGCCTTCTATCTGGGAAAGCTGATCCCTGGACAGGCCTGGCGTAACCCTCCAGCGCCCCACCCAGCGAGCCATGTCACTGAGACGCAGAACCCCTAGGCATCCTTGCTCCCATTTCCTCCTCACGGGCCAAAGGCCCACCTGACGTTCCACGACATTCCTGCCCTTTAACACGAGGTGAGTCCCTTTCTGTCCCTGCACCTGTGCCCGCAGCTGCTGTCTTCTGCCTATAGTCAAGAAGGAAAGCGTGGTCGTGTCCTGTCTCTGCTGCCCTGTGTCCAGCCCCACTTCCCAGCAGCTCCCAGCTACAACCGGACCCAGCTTCACGTCCTCTACCTTTGGGGACATTTGTGGGATCACATCCAGCTGCAGGGACCACTGACCAGACATGGAGGCCAAGACTGAAAGGAAAGGGCTACTCCAGTCACCTGGAAAAGCCACCTGCCCCATCAGACAGGGGAGAGGTGACACACTGGACAAAGGAGACAGAGGCCGGGGTGGAGAGCTGCCAGCTAAAAGGGGAAGGGGCTGCGAAGGCCCGGAGGACACAGCCATCCTGGCCAGCTCCTTGATCTCCTGGCAAGACAGACCACACCAAGAATGCACCTTGGGAGGTTTGTCTGATGGTGGCACTGCAGGAAGGGTAACAGGTCAGTCAGTTTCTCTCTCAGTCTCTCTGTCTCTGCTCTGTTTTTCTCTCTCTCTCTCTCTCTCTTTCTCTCTCTTTCCTTTTTCCCTGTTCCCTAAGGGTCTGGGAAGAGCCAGAAGAGGAGGCTCCAGAGTCTCTATCCTCCGAATCCCTCACTCTCTCCAGCCCTCAGGCTCCTCCTCTATGTGGACATGAGGACTGTGTCAGCCCTGCAGACTCAAGGGGTCCCCACAGAGGGCTAAGACGAGTGCTTGGCATATCACACACATGGGACTACACGGTGGCTGTCCCCCTCACTGTCATTAACAGAGGGTAAGGGTTTGGGGCCTAGTAATGGCTTCTCCCGCTGTGGACTGGGCTGGAACCTGGGCCTGACCCTATTGTGGGGTCAAGAACGGATCCTGAGCATAGTCTTAACCTGATAAGCACTAGAACAGAGCTTCTGCTGGGCTGGACCAAGTGCCTGGGTCCAAGCAGGGCATGTGCCTCTCTGCAAGTCCCTTGTAGCAGGACAGGACCAAATACCAGACTAAGGAGCCTCTGGGCACAGGGAGTACAGAGCAGAGGCTGTGAGTTCCAGGGAAGGATAATGCGTTCTGCCCTGGGCTGATCCCTACATGACTCCCAGCGCAGCACCAGAGGAGAGAGAGAAACAAGCCTGTTACACACAGGTGATACTTTCAGACCTTCAGGGAAAGGAGGCAAAGACGCTTCCATCTCTGCCCTGCAGGCCCACAGGAGGGAGACAGGTAGCGCCTGGAGATCCGATCCTGCACCGTGATCCCACAGAACAAGTTCCCAGCCCATGATCCCCACGGTGTGCTCAGTCCTCCTGTGCCATGTGTGGAACAGCACCAACCAGCCCTGGCGTCGGGGGCCTAGTTACCCAGGTGGACCAAGTCGGAGTCCACGAGGCCTCCCCCGCGGGTCGGTGCAGACTCGGCCTCCTCCATGAGGAAGGCTCACTGAAGACACCCCGAAACAGCGGAGACCCGTGGGCCTCAGATATAGTGTGAGAATACACTACAATATTCCTACAACTCAGTTTCATACCAGTGAAAACAAAGCACAGCTTTATACAAGGGAAAGAATGAAGCTCAGCTTAGATGCAAAGTAAAAAACTACAGATCTGAGTAGGCCACACCAAGCTTGGCCACAAGCAAACAGTGTCCTGTTTGGAGATAAATGACAAATCTGAAAGCAAGAGAGTGAGAAGAAAACACAGAATTCCAGACAGCGCTAACCTCAGAGGTAGGACAAGGTGCAAACACACAGGCACAAACTACTGGGAATGTTTTAGCTCCTAAATTGATAATGGGTTGCCAGACATTCATTATTTCATTATTCTTTATCATGAATGAAGGCAAAACATACACCACACTAACTTTTGAATATGTAAACAAGGGGGAAAGGAGGAAAAGCACAGGTGTGGGTGCAGACACAACAGCATGTGCTGTTCTCTGTCAGATGACAGAGCGTTTTCAGCATGTGTCTTAATAGATGTCCAGGTGACTATGGGGTGGCCACATGGAGGAGCTGAAACTTGAGAGCATTCCTTCTCCAGCCTCAGTTTCTCCACACACACAATGAGGGGGTCTACAGGGATGCAAAGTGGCCAGCATGCATAACACAGGTCTCTCCTTCTTTGCCCATGCAGACATCACTAATGGATCCCAGAACTCATTCACACTGAGCCAGCATATATATCTAGACTCCTGCTCCCTCCTTACCACAGACTGTGAAGGGCAATTAATCAGCTATGACCCTCTATATGATGCTTACCTGTTGACTGCTGTGGTTCAGATGTGTCTTCCAAGGCTCCTGTGTTGGAAACCTGATTCTAAACGCACCAGTGTGTGGAGGTGGGGCCTAATAAGAGGAGAATGGATCGATGTGAACATCACAAGACCAGGTTGGTTACTATAAGAGTGGAATCTTTTTTTTTAAATTTGAGACAGAGTCTCACTTCTCAGAGGTGCAGGTCCAGAGGGAAGAAGTTAGGTCATGTGGGTGCATTGCTGAAGGGGACACTGGAACTTTGCTTCCTGCCTCCATATGGTGGGCAGCTTGGCCCCTATGTGCTCTGCCCTGATGCACTATTCCAAAGCACCAGGGTCATGTGACCACAGATTAAAGTCTCTTAAACCATGAACTGATCCCTGGAACCATGAGCCAAGACAACCTTCCCTCCTTCTACTCCAGTATTTTATCTCAGTAATGGAAATGCTCTCTGGCATAACATTTTAAGAGGTGAACGCCACGCTCCTGGGGGACACTAGATGTCTCCACAGTCCTCCCACAGAGCTCCCTCTGACTCTTGATCATTCCTTGCCCATGTTGCTAAAGTTGGCTGAGAGTTTGTCCATCACACCAACTGGATTGAATAATTTACTACTTCTGGACCAGCTCAAAATCAGAGGCCAGATGGGGCCGTTTATTAGACTGTTTGCCAAATGGTTGGTGAAATCCTCCCCAGCTTGGATGGGCCGGGGCAGGAGAAGGGGGCAAGTTCAGCAAGGGCATAGGCATAGGAAGGGAAGGTGGGAGGCCCGGCACCTGGAAGGGTCTGCACAGGTAATGGCCTCTATTCCTGAATTCCTCACGGCTGGGAGGACACTGTGAATCCACACTGAAGTCATTTAAACAGTTCGCTTCTATTCTTCCAGGCTAGTGCATATGATGTGGAGAGTGAATGATCTTTGCCATGTCTGTGAGGTCCAAGCATGGCAGCCCAGGTGTCAAGGATGTGGTGATGCCAGAATTCTTCCACCCTGCTCATGGTACCACTTTCCTGGAGCTTCATTCTCCGAGAGACGGTAAGAAATCTGTTGAATGTTTATAGCCTTTGCCCAGGAATCTTACATACAAGATATTACAAAAGAAACCATCAAAGGTACTGACAAAGTTGTCTGTTCCAAGTGCTCTCTTTATTTAAAATAGCCCTGAACTGTAAGCAACTCGGATGCCCTATCAATCAGAGATCAGTAAAGCCAAGGAGGTTTCCTGCACAATAAATATCATTTCTTAAAGTTCCATCTTCTCCTTGGTTCCATCTGCTCTGCGTCCCCTCTCTCTGAGCTGACTCTGGCTTCTCCCTGGGGGCGGGGCTGGCGGCATCCACAGAACACCCTCAGCGTGAGGCACCCTGGGAATGAACGTGGATCCTGCTCGAGAACAAAACCCAAGGCCTTTCTGAGCATCTGGGATGGAGGACAGAAGACGTGGCCTTTGGCCCGGCCCACTGAGGCCTGAAGCTCCCAGGGAGAAAGCTCCTTAGCGGGACCAGTCATGGAAGCCCAGAGGGACTGCTGGAGACTGGAGACCCGTGAAGGCTGCCCTGGAAATGGGCTTGGTCCTCACCTCTGTCCCAGGTGTTCCTGGGGAAGAGGGGAGAGCGAGCTCCCTCCCTGTCTCAGCTTATCCTGGCTCCCCTCAGCGCCACTCTCGGGGTGAGGGACAGCCTAGGTGACCAGCTGGACGCCAAGGCCGCCCTGGCCATGCTGCCCAGCAGGCAGGGTCACTGCATTGCAAAGACTGTGCGTAGGCTGCCCATGCATGCGGGGACTTCCTGGACATTCCCCAGGCTCCTTGTACCCCAGGCCACTGCCGAAAACAGAAACAGGGCATCTGGAATCCTAGTTCTGGCCTTGGGAAGGAAATATCACCAGTTTTGAACAAATGGATTCTGCAAGCGATCATCAGGAAACAGCTGTGTAGTCAAGTGACCCCCAAGTGACTCTGGGGACCACGCTCACGCCACTCCCAGCTTTCCTTGGGCTTCCTTACATTACTGGAGACTTCCTCTCGGAATGAAGACAGCAACTCAGAGTCAGTGACCATGGCAACCAGGCAGGGTCAGTGTCACACGCAGGCCTGGCCTCTGCCTTGCAAGCAGCCCCGAGCTGTGTCTTCGGAGGGGCTTTTAATCAGGCTGTGCTGCTGAAGGTGACCATGACAAGCCTCTGACAGAAGCAACTCTCCCATTAGGGCCCTGGCTCAGCAACGGGGACTCCATTACCACCCCTGCTCAGAGCCAAGTATTCGGGCTCCGAGTCTTCGCAGAGAGAGGGTAAGACGACAAACTGGCGATCATCTTAGGAATACTAGTTTTACTGTAAATTCCATGAGGAATGGGAATTTATTCATTTATTAGGAATGGGAGAAAAGACAGAGAAATGCAGGACAAGAGAAAACATCCCAGGGGTCTCCAGGTAGCTCTGGTGTCCTTGGTCGGGAATCCTGTGCGGGGAAGCTGGAGGCCCCTGGCTGGGCACAGCACAGCCTGGACTTCTGGTCTGCCTCTGTCCTCCTCCTTTGGCCTTCTGAGCCTGCAGCAGGCAAACATCCTTCACCATGATGTCAAGGCCCTCTGGTCTTCCACTTAAAATGCAGGAAGGCATCAAAATGGACTCTCTCAGTGATTTAGAACAGACAAGACTTTACTCTTGACTAAGCTTACCCTGCTGTGCCATAGCTCTGCAAGATGTCTCCTCCTATTCACCTGAAACTCTGTGCCTTTTGGACTAGGAAGTCCACTTCCCTCCCTTTCCCCCTTATTCTGATCAATATAATTTGTCCACTAAAAATGGCATTGATAAAGGCACAGACAATACGAAATAGAATGCAAGGCGGGTAGCTGGCCGTCCCGCCTGTTTTACTGTGTCACTGCCCACCGTCATCCGAGCCACTTTATGTCTGAGCTCAGGCTTTGTCTTCAGAGCTCCTGGGTGGCAACATACCTGGTACATCAGAGGTGCCAGTTCTAGCACCCCTTCAGCTCTGCCTCTGTCACAAGTACAGGCTGAGTTTTGTCAGGCCATGGCACTGCACAGAAAAGGGGTTTTCCCGATGAAGAAGGGAGCCACAGGGCACAGTGGGAAGCTCTACAGGGACAGTGGGTCCTTGTCTGCAGACTTCAGAGGGCAATGGCAGGCACAGATGCTCTTCAGCTGTCACGTGGCCCTGACTGCTTGTCCTCCTTGGGCAAAGTGACATGAAAGGTGGACTTGCTGACCTTCCTCTTTGGGGGACAGCCCAGGTGGTAGGGCCTGCTGAATGGGAGAGACATAATCCCCAGGCTGATCAGGGGCGGTGCACCCTGTCCTTCAGCATGCGTGGCCCTTGAGCACGAGGTATGTGGCTGTCACCTTGCTGAGTTTCCTCTTTATCAAAGTTTCCCGCATCTCATGTGGATCTCAGATCACGGAAGACATGACTTTCAGGACTGTGGGGCTGAGTTGGTCTTGGTGCAGCTCTCTACAAGGCTGGGTGACTGTTTCTCACTCTGCCTGAGGTACGGGTCCCCGCGAGGTTCTTCCGCATGGGCTTCCGTCTGGGGCTGAGGTTAGGAGCTCGCTGATCATGCTTTGCAATTCTAGGGGAAAGGGAGGTGAGAAAGGGGAGGCTGCTTGCAGGAACCTCTGCTGCAGCTCTAAAAATGTGACTGTGGAATGAGACAGATCACTGGCCAGGCCATGTGGGATGATGCCCAGGTCCCTACATCTGCTGGGGTCAACTTTTTTACGGCCACTCCAGAGTATCTCCAAGTCACAGTACAGAAGGCAGCTGTACAACGTGGCCAGATTCTGTCCAGCCATGAACCTGCTAACCGGTCCCACATCCGGATTCTGATGCTTCCTCTGCTATCCACTAGGATGTTCTTCAGTGGCAGGTCCCTGGGTGTGACAGCCTTCTTATGGCAGTGGCACAAGGTACATGCCATCTGTGTATCCCCAGGCTCCTCCTCCTGTGGCGGTGGCTGGACTCCAGGTTGTGAGCAGGCAGTGTCCCCACTGTCTGCCATGACCTTGTGTGAGATGTATTGAGCACAAGGGTGATGTGAAGCCTTCATTATACCCACTTCTGACATAATAGAGAAGTCTCTGTCCCTTCTGCAGGCCTTTCCCAGCTACCTTTGCCCTGGTGAGGGTGGGCCTGGCCAGTCTGACCTGGACCCAGGTGTCCTGGTAGTTGGTCCTAGGGCTCCATGATGACTTCTGAGGCTCCCTGTGGGCAGGAGGTGGCCATGAGGTCCTGCTGCATTGTCACCTGCCAAGTAGGCATCAGGAAATAGCAAAGCTAATGAATGATGCTAACTAAATTAAAAAAGGAAAGAAAGAAGAAATAAACTAAAAAATAACCAGAAAAGGGAGAGATTAGAACATGAAAAAATGAACAAATGTCAAAAACCAAACTTCCCTAAACCAAAGTCAATGAGCTAGAATCACTCAGGAAGATAACTATGTGTGATTCCCCTCGGTCATCAACCACGGCTCCACGAATCAAGGACCAAAAGCCCACCACAGCGGAGGCCTCATGAAATGCTTGTCACAGGTTCCCCTCAGCGCCTTCTTGTGGGGTTGGAGCACAGAACGGCCCACTCACGGCCGGGTACAACCCACGGTCATCTGTTCCCTTTTTTGTTTCAAGACCGTATTGGACAGCTTTCCCATGCTGGGACCTGACAGCCACAGCTTACAGAAGCAGAGGTTTATGTGGCTCATGGATTTAGAGGATTCAGCCCAAGAATGGCTGGTTCCGGAGCAAATAGCCTTTCCATGCTAGAAGGCCGTGCGTGGCTGAACACAGCTGTTCAGCTGATAATGGGCAGAAAGCAAAGCAAGGGAACAGTGCTAGAGAAGAAAAGGCAGGAACCAGATAAGGACCTCAAAGTCAGATCTCCATGACCCAGTCACATGTATCTAGAAGTGTACCTTCCCCTGGGCAGCTGCCTCACCAATCATGTTGACAAGAAAGCTTATCTATCACATACCACTCCTGTCACTTTGACACCTAGACATCTCCTTAACCCATTCTTAATCCCCAAATAAAGACAAAAACTACTTCACAATTCCACCTGACATGATACAGCTATCCTGCCTACAACCAAAACCACCAAAATGTCTACCCCCAAATCTCAATGTCCCCAGCATTGCTAAAAAATTCAAGTCTGAACTGTCCTGACATTAAAGGCAAAGCTTTAGTGGTGAATCTCTGTAAAATTTTTTTAAAAAGTTACATATTCCTAATATACATTGGCTTTGGGTAAACAGTGAAGTAAATAAGGGAAAAGAAAAGAATTAGACTAAAATAAGACTGGAAGCCAGCAGGGCAAACATTAAATCCTGTGGCTCCCTGTTCGAATGAGGACACATGGTAGTAAGATATGAACTGGAGGATTGAGAGGCCCCACCCTGAGGTTTTGCCAGTCACAGTCACATTTGCCTCTCTCTTGGGTGGGTTCCTCTAGCTCTCTGTGGTCTTCCTTAACTGATCGTCCGTGTTCCCAGTATCTCCATCTTCCTGAGGTCTTCAAATTGCTTCTAACTCATTCCTATTGCATCACATATCATCCTGTCAGAGGTTTCTGGCAGGGACTCTGATGACAGTGTCACACACTGGCTGGTCTCCTAGGTCTCCCACTGAAATCTGCGTGGAAGCCCCATGACTTTGTTACTTTTACATTTTTTATGCCTAAAATACCAACATCATGTAGCTGATGTCAAGGTCTGCCAATAGCTCAAGCAGTAGCAAATCACACCCTCCCCCTTGGAACATGGCTGCAGTGGTTTCTGAGTGCTAGAGGGCTGAGCAGAGTGAGTGAATCCTGGGGCATCAATTCCTTAGGTGGCTCTTCTAGAGTAGGGGCCCCGGGAGCTCTCTTCTCAAATGACAGGTTTGCACTCTTTGCTTCCTTGAGCTTGCCATGAGTGGGTTCTTGCAATGTCCTCACACTATCTTCTTCAGGTTTGATGTACTTGTTTTCTTTTTAATGGTATCATTCTCTTCCACAACCACACCTCCTTGGGTCTCAATTTTGTATGTGGTGCTTCTTAAGCCAAAATTTAAATTTGCAAATATTTCTGCTTTGGTCCTTGCTCTTGATTTCTCACTAGAAATCTGGCTAAAAATAGACAGCCACACCCATGCTACAGCCTAAGAGTTGGGCTGCCTTGAAATTTCCTGGACTAGATCAGCTGATCTTCCACCTTTATATTCAGTCTCATGCAAAGTCTTAGGGCCCAGACAAAACATAAACATGTTATTTGGCAGAATGCAACAGTTCCAATATCTATTATAATTCCCAACAGAGTCCTTATTCTCAACTGAATCTTCAAGAGGCTGGACTGGGCTTTTCTTGTCCATACATTTCTATGAACATTCTAGTGTTCTGGGCTCCAATCAGAATCGCTCATCATCCTCTGCTGACAGCATCCTAAGGTTTCTCCAGCTTGCATCTCCAAACTTTCCAAAATCCTCCTGTAAACCAGTTCCAAAGATTTTTAAAAAGTTTTTTGAGACACAGTCTCGCTTTGTAGTTCAGGCTGGCTCTGAACTCACTATGTAGCCCAGGGTAGCCTCAAACTCACAGCAATCCTCTTGCCTCTGCCTGTCAAGTTCTGGGATTACAGGCGTGAGCAACCATGCCCAGCATTGTGGTATGTGGTAGTAGAGATCAAACTCAGGACCCTGAATTTGCCAAGCAAACACCCAAACCACTGAGCTAAATCCCTGGCCCACCAGTTGCAAAGGTTTCTGAACCACACAGTCAGAAATAGTCACAGCAACAACCCTACTTCTCTGGTACCATTTTTCTGTATTGGTCACCTTTCCTGTTGCTATAACAAATACCTGACACTCACAATTTATAACAGGAAAGGTTTCACAGTTTCAAAGAAGTCTGTCTGATTCCAATGCAGAAACATGGCAGAAAGACCTGGAAGATCAAAGCTGCTTATTTTATCATGGCCAGAAAGCAGAGCATGGGAACAGTCCCAAAGAGGAAGGGGGCAGGGACTAGATACAGACCCCAAGGTCAGATCTCTTTGACCACACAGACACACTCAGAAATGGGGTGTACTAATCTCCAAGCCAATCGAGTTGATGATTAACTGTCCCAAAGACATTTCCACTTTTTAATTTAATTATTTTATTTTATTTTTATAAATTGAGTTTATTGGTACATTCTAGGAATACATTACGAATGATCCCATTCCTCAATGGGACTTTATACCTGTACACGATATATCTTGATTCTCATTTTTTTCCCATTCCCCTGCACATTTTCCCCTTTAAAAAGAAAGGCTGGCTCCAGTGAGTTATGCAGACTGATATTTACTTGTTCAGAAATTAAAACTCACAGTGTGTTTCAATGGCCTTTTCATTTCAAGTCTGCAAATGGGTAATAACAGTTGGCTTTTAAAGACCTCATCATATCTACACTCAGTGTAATTCAATTCTTTTTTTTTTTCCTCACCAATCTGAATGATTAGTGTAGAAAGGACAGTAGCACTTGACTGGCATTGTGACACTATAATAATATGTCCTGTTCCCTGAGACACCATAGGTCACGTTATTAGCATCCAAGAGGCTGACAGAAAGACAGCTTTCATCCTAACTTCCCCATACCATCTTTGTCAGATTTCTTGTTGGAAATCCTGGATGTGAGCAGGTCACGGGGTGATGTATTCTAAGTGGAAAAGGACAAAGACTGCCAGCCAAGGAGCCTATAGCCAGTGAAAATGTCCTTCTGAGAGGAGCAAGGCATGCCAAATGTTTCCAGATGTCTCAGTCCCTTCAAGGAGCCATAACAAAATACCTTCAAGTGGGTGACTTAGAAACAAGAGAAGCTGGTTTCTCACAGCAGTGGAAGCTGGCAGTCCAAGGTCAAGGGAGACTCAGTGTGTGGGAGGGAGTCATCTTCTCTTTCTCACGCAGTACCTTTTGGCCGTGTCTCCATATGGTGAAAGGAGCGAAAGGCCGCACTCCCTCCCACCATCCCTCCTCTGCGGCCATATTGCATGCATGAAAACTCTTGCTCCTACTGCTCCTGGGCTAAAGTTTCAACAGGGACTTTGAAGGGACATGCACACATTCAAACCACTGTACCAGGGAAAGAAGAGCCACAAGAGTTGGTACCATGGTGTGCCCGGTGAGAGAGACGGGAACTTGGGCCTGGATGAAGACAGAAACGTCTCTGACGAGGTATATGAGTGACACTGTGTAGATGGTAACATGTGTACAAGGGCGTCTCTGTTTGGCTTCTGCATGATTTAAGTTGGTCTCTGCTCCTGGGCACATCACACATCCAGCTGTAACCTTGGGGCATAGGTCTCTAAGGAGAGAGGCAGGCAGCTGCACAGATGCATAGTTTTCCACGTCACCACAGTGACACTGCACCAGGTTCACATCACAGCAGTACCACTGCCACCAGGTAACCGGAACTCCCATGAGAACCACGGTGAAATCGCTACAGGACATATTTAAGATGGAAGGGATGAGGATTAAAATGTTCCTCTACAAAATCAACCCACTGGGAAAGAAGTCTGGCATGCAGGAAATCAGGGACCAAAAAAGCCATAAGATATTTAGGAAACAATATGATGACTAAGTCTTTCCTTGGCAGGAATTCCCCAAGTGAAAAAACAGATTGAACACCCTAATCAAAGTGGGAAAATGAACAGAAAACAGGAGCCACCTGCCGTCCAGGAGAACCAGTTCAGGAAAGGCATCTGGCCCCGGCGGGCTCTGGGGAAGCGGGTCGCAGAGAGAAGCATGAGGACAAAGGTGCAAACACGCTCAGGTGGGTAGTGGCACAGGTGGCCAGGGTGTGAGGAACATGGAGGGAGAACAGAAAGCCAGACCCAGGGAGATCAAGGACACTGCGAGCTGGGCGTCCCTATTTCTAGGCTGTGGATGAGGAAACCAAGGCTTGGGGAAGTCGAGTCCTTCTCTTGCACATGGCTACCAACCCCTCCCCCATACACACAGTGACCCTGAGCCAGACTCATCACCACCTTCTCGGACTCTACCAAAGGTATAGTTGCTACAAGGGTAGATGTATCGGTAGGTGATCAGTACGTACAGCAATCTAGGCCAGTCTTCTGCTGGGTTCAACAGTAGGCTCCCTGCTTCCCCTGTATCACTTCTCTATCTTCTAAGCAGCCACCAGAGGGCTTTTCTGAAGTCCTTACTCAAGTATCTTCTGTTCATCTTGAACTTGACTCGAATCTGACAGAGTGGACCCTCGAGTTATGACCGGGCTGACATACAAACAATTTGAGTTACACCCAGAATTTTACTTTTACAAATAAAGTTTTGCATCATGACCCAAGTGCTCTCTGCTTGTGCTTCCAGCTGGTCTCAGATATAGATTTAACCCTTAGAGAGCTCTCAAAGGAACATGACAGCACCTTTTCCTGTGTGGTGTTCATGACAAAATTCTGGGCCAGGGTCTCTCTAAGGACACTCAGATCTGTCTGTACACAGGAGAGACTTGGAAGGCTGTGTAGAGGGGCCTGAGCCTTCAGTTGATCAACTTGAGTTACAACCAGCCCTCGAGAGTGAATTGAGGAGCTGAGTTATCTGGGACCGTGGTGAGGGAGAGGAAAGGAAAGCAGGTGAACCGAGCTAACCGTGCCATGGGCTGACCCATCGCCTGCCTCATGGAATCCATCCACTGCCCTCGAGGCTGACATCCTTAGTCCTATCTCACCACAAGGCCGTGGTTCGCTGCATCTCATTGGTCTTGGTGTATTTGTGAGGGTAAAGATGTGCACACATTAGGCACCCAGTGAAGACTGCTGAATGAGCATAATCCCTTAAGCCTGCAGAGTTTGGTGTAAAGTCCATGTGACAGAGGGAGAAGAGGAGGAAACCAGACCTGAGCTCAGGGCAGGGGCTGACTCTGCAGTGCTAAGTAACATTTGCTTGTCTTTTGTCACAGTCTGGACCTTATGCCTTCCCCAAATGCTGAAGTCTTGGTCCTCAACGTGGCAATGCCAACGGCTGGGGCTTCTGCCAAGTGAATGAATCATGACTGGATGAATCCATCAGTGGATTCATGGCTTAATGGGCTATTGGGAAGTTGTAGACACATCAGGAGGTGAAGCCTAGTTGGAGGAAGTAGGTGATTGAGGGCTTGGCCTTGAAAGGTATATTTTGTTCCCAGTCCTTTCCTCTCTCTCCTCCCTAGCTTTCCTTCCCAGCCGCCATGAGCCTATGCTTCATGGTCGCCATGATGCTCAGCCTTGCCAGAGCCCAAAGCAATAGGACTTGGCAGCTATGAGCTGAAGTGCTTGAAATCATGAGCCAGAATAAACCTTTCTTCCTTTTAAGCTTCCTTTCCTCAGGTATTTTTGTTACAGTGACAGAAAGCTAACACTCTTCCCAAGGCCACCACCCCATTCCTCATTGGGTACAACTGCAGGAGACCTCACCTCACTCTGACTCAGGGCCTTTCCTGTTCCCTTGGAGGCCCAGAGTCCAGTCCTGTTTACCCAGCAGAGTCAACATTTCTGGCTTCACCTACTATACTCAGGAGTTTTTATACCACCTGGAAGGAAAATGAAGTGTGTTGTCATTTTGTGGAAACGAGGCCTGCTGATAAACAAGACTGTCTTCCCTTGGTGTGGACTGAGGAAGGTGGTCACAGGAAAAGGCATCCATTTTACCCACTTGTTTTTGCTTACATGTCTAGGTTCTAATGAAGACAAAGATAGTCACAAGTCCCCTTTGCCAGGAACAGTCTCCTTGCTGCCTACCAGCAGGCCTCGGGCCCTGCTCCCAGCCCCCAGGATGCTCTCCAGGGCCTTAGGAAAATGCCAGGCCCAGGAAACCAGCTTTGCAGAACCACCTCATTCAGTATTTTTCCAAGTGTCAGAAGCAAAATGTCTACAGCTCACTCATGCAGTGCACATGTCTGACACCGGCCCTTGGAGAAATTCTATTTCAAGCTGCCCTTAGAAGCACACAAGTGCTTATTTAAAATACAGATTCTCTTAAGCCGGGCATGGTGGCACATGCTTATAATTCCAGCACTCGTGAGGCTGAGGCAGGAGGATCACTGTGAGTTCGAGGCCACCATGGGCTACATAATGAATTGAAGGCAGCAGGGACTACACAATGAGACCCTGTTTCAAAACAAAACAAAAGAAACATTCTCAGGCCCCATCTGGGAATTACCGAGCCTGACACAATAAGCACAGGGTCCCAGGAATCTGTATTTTCAGTGAGCACGGGCAAATTCTGCCTTGTAATGGCATTTCTGTGTGACTCCCCACCTCTGCCCTGGAAAGCTGAGCCAACCTGTATGGCATTTCTCAACCACAGTTTTGAAGAGGTGAAGAAACATAGCAATAATCACTCTCTTAAAGGGGTAGGATTGGCTGCAGACGGGTCTCACCCAGCAACAACACACATTAAAATACTATTTATGCCTATTACTGACACAGCTGAGTTTATTCCAAGGATGTGACAGAGCACCGAGAGAAAGAACATACTTTTACCTACAAAAAAGCGCTTACGTTACACACGGTCTCTGAGCCTTTGTACATTTCTGCATTCTTTTTCAGAATCCAGAGTCTATAGATCTCTTTTCTTCCCATGATGCCCCATAAATAAACCATCAGAGGATGCAAATGTGGTGGCCTCTAGAGTCTCCCCCCGAACAGAGCCCACAGCAGATACATGGTCCCTGGAAACACTGAACACAAGCCTTCATTTGCAAAATGGTCAAAAATGAGTCATTTCATTTGTGCAAAACGAACACATCTGATCTTGCAAATGTTTTGCCCTGGGGAAAAGGAGCGTGTACGGATTCCCAAACAGGCTCCTGGCAAAACACATTCGCCTGCTGCTGATGAGGCTAAAACGGCTGGTCAGAGAGCAAGCTGCTCACCTCCTTGGAGGTTTAGGAAAAATAACCTCACCGAGCAGGGCATGGGGGTAACTGAGGGGTCTCAGAATTTGTGACACCGTCTCCTGGCCCCATCAGCACCTTACCAGGCTGATGACATCCAGGCCTCACCCACCGGCCCACTGTTCCCCTCCGTGACTGACGGGTGAGGGTCTGTTACGTGTGAGGGGTCTCAGCAGGGGTGGGTCCACTTCTCTCTTTTTCCTTTCAGTTTAACGGCCTGCAGACATTGGTGAGCCCTGAGTCCAATGAGGAGCCCATTACCTCCTGCCTGATCAGTGCACAGTATCTGCCCATGGTTCCTAGCTATACCTAGCTGAATGTATGCCAGGGGCACCCCCTTGGGCTCCTCTTTGTTGGCAGGTGCTGGCACCCTCTGTCCATGTGTGTTTTGGGATATGGTTTATATCTGGACAACTCCCAAGAGCCTCATGCACTCACAGGCTGGACTTTGAGAAGGTGACTGGATAGTGGGGTGGGATAGGAGGTGGGGCCAGGCTAGAAGAGGTGGGTCACTGGGGCGTGGCCTAGAAAGGTGGAGCTCTCTGGCTCCTCCCTTCTCTTTCTGCTTCTGGATACCATGTCTTGGGCAACTGTTCTGCTCTGATGCTTCCACCACGCAGTTTTCTGGGTGGAGCCTCCTTTAGGTGGAGGCTGTGGGGGTTACTGTGTCTTAGGGCGCAGGAAACGCTGAGATGAAGCTCAATTCTCAGGACACCAGGATGAAGGAACCAGGCTATTATAAGCCAAGACCAGATGCTGCTGAGCATCCGCCTCATCAGCCCCAGATTCCCTAAAACTCTAAGGAGGCAGCTGGGCTGGTGACTCTAAGAAAAGTCCTCGTGCTGGGCAGGGCAGAGAGCATTCTGGGAGGAGAGGCATCTGCCTGATTCAGCCCAGGCAGAGACAGGAGGGAACACCAAACGCATTTGTAAGAACTGGCACCTGTGCAGTGAGCATGCGGCACCCAGAGGAGGGTGGCACACGCCAGGAGGGGGCATTGGGAGTGTGTGGCTATAACAGACAGCGACGGGGGCAAACGGTCTGAGAGGACAGAGAAGATAGGGTTTGCTCCAGTGGTGGCAAACCCTCCTGGGCACTTCCCTGGGGCGCAGAGCTAGCACTGTCTGCACGGGATGCCCCAGGGTCAGACCTGAGTGGTCCAGGGCTTCTGGCCCACCCTTTCTACAACTGCTTCTTCACTCCAACTCCTGGACAGAAGGAAACACAGACCACTTTTTAAAAGTTATTTGGTATTGCTTTTTTTTTTTTCCTTTTAAAAATACAGTCTTGCGGGACTGGGGAGTTAGCTCAGTGGTTCCAGCGCCTGTCTTGCAAGCGCCAGGGCCCGGGTTCATTTCCCCGCTAACCATATACAATACTGGGCGTGGAGACTCATTCCAGCAGCAATCAGTACCACATACCACAGTGCCGGGCGTGGTGGCTCACGCCTGTAATCCCAGCACTCGGGAGGCAGAGGCAGGAGGATTGCTGTGATGTGAGTTTGAGACCCTGTCTCAAAAAAAAAAAAAAAAAGAGTCTTGCAGTGTTGTTCAGGCTGCGTATCCCTTGAACTCACTATGTATCCCAGGCTGGCCCCACGCTCACGGTGATCCTCCTGCCTTAGCCTCTGGAGTGCCAGAATGACAGTTACGTACCACCGCTCCCAAAGCCAGCCGATGCTCATCTTGGGTCCAGGCACACACTGCTGCCCCATAAAAATGCCCCTCCTGCTCCCTCTCCAAGGCTCCATCCCACACCAGCTGCCTGGAAATCACTGTTGGAGTCCCCAGCACAGGCAGTGCCAGGCTGGTGGTCAAGGGAAAGTGCCCTCTTGCACCCCCCACTCCGCCATGTTCACACGCTCAGGAACGAGACCCTCGCTCTGCACAGGTGAGAGCAGACATCTCTGTGAGAAGCCTGTAGTCTCTAGAAGCAGCCTGACAGGATGGGCTGAGGTAAGCGGCCGCCATCATGGATGACATGTGCCTACGTGAGCTGGACAGAAAACGCATTTTTCCGTTTCCTACCCCAAAAGTAACAGGGGACGTGCGTGTTCTTGTGGACAACACGTGTGGGTGCTGCTTCGGCAACACACACAGACTACACATATGTTCCAGAAGCCCCTCCCAGTCTGCACACCACAGGCTCCCTCCATTCCTCCTCAGCCCACAGGGCAACTGCCGGGCCCTGCCTCCGGTCACCTGTTCATCGCTGTCACTCACATATCTCCCCACACTCACAGGCGCTCCACTGTTGGCCGAAGTGCGGTATTGTCCCCTTCCCAGTACCCTACTTCCTGCCAGGGTCCTCCGGCTCAGGAGCCCAGCCCCCACTCCACCCCACTACTCTCCTGGGATCCCATCCTCTTCCCCTGAGCCCCCGGATAGCATCCGACCCCCATGCTGAGTTCCCAACTGCTGCCCTGTCACCAGAGGACCTCACACCCTGGACACTCCAGCCCCTGCCTGAGGAACACAGCATTGACCAGCCTGACCACACAGCCACACACACCAGCTGGCCTGGGCCACCACCCGGGACCTGGAGTCCAGCTGCTGCCTGTGGGCTCCAGGGGCTCCTGGATCCTACACTGTCCCCTGCCTTCCTTCCTGCAATGCTGGCCCCATAGCCCACTGGATCCCTGGACCCTCCTGAGACCTTCTCCATTTGGTAAAGCACTAGACTTCCTGGGTCCCGTCCCTGCCATCCTCTCCATGTTCCTTGCCCATGGGGACATCAGATGTGTCCCAACCCTGAGACCACACTGAGACCTGGGGCAGCAGTCAGGACAGTAGGCAACCCACCACGGGGAAGCAAAGCACGTGGTTTCACAGGGGCCACCACTCCCAGGACAGACAGCAGACAGAGTGTGGGTAACACATACCTGATGCTGCGGGAGCTTTCTCCTTCAGACCTGCAAGGAAAACAACACACTTAGATGTCAGTGTCCTCTGCTTCCGGGCCTCACAATAGGACACTCCTTATGGGGACACATGAGGCCCCCAAGTACCCCGTGTCCCTCTCCTGCTGCCCCCCAGGCATCTCTTCGTTCATCCAAGCCCCACCCCAAAGGGCGCCTCCTCCTGGAAGCTCTCAGGCTCCATTCCCACGCTGCCCAGCGTCCCATCTCCCACTGCTGCTTCTCCGGGAGCTGGCACACACCAGGAGTCGATCACACCCCCGGGAGGGCTCGGCCCCGGCATTCTGCACCGGGTTCTGCAGGGCAGTGAATGATCGAAAGGGTTGGGAAGTAGGACTGGCCTCCTCGCATCTCTACTTGGTATTTCCTGAGGACTTTCCCACCGCCAGCTCTATTTGCAAACACCCAGAAATCAATTCCAACCTCTTTTCAAGGAGACCGGCTTGAATGTCAAGAAACTGAGTGACGAGATCGCATCTCACGCTTGAACTTGCTCAAGCCCCGCTCAGCCCCGCGCGGCTGAGGGAAGCCTTGGCCAGGCTTCCCTTCCCGTCTTAAGGTGCAAAGGCCACAAGTCCACATCTTCACATTTAATCCCCGAGTTCCCCATGTCAGATTTTCCTGCGAGACAACAGTCCAAATGTTGCTTCAGACAAAGGCCTTTCAGGAGCACGGCGCAAACACAGCCCACAAGCACACACAGCACTCCTGGGGTGGGGGCTGGGCCACCCATCTCAGCCTCCCCAGCACCCTCAGCCTGGACACCCCCCTCAAACCCCAGCCAGTACCAGATCCCATAAGTTACTGCCTCTTGCATATTAACTAAGCACTTAGCATGCGCTATGGTCAATCATGCTACAGGGTGAGACACAGCAGCAGGGAATCTTCCTCTTCCTTCTCCACAAATCCACATGCACAAGATTCATTCCTTTTCTGTCTTTTTTTCTTTTTTTGAGATAGGGTCTCACTGTGTAGTCCAGGCAGGCCTCAAATGCATGGAAATCCTCCTGCCTCAGCCTTCCAAGAGAGGATTAATTTCAACTGCAGGATCTTGGCAACTTTGACATAAGATTTTCTTTCTTTCCTCACTAACTTTAGAACTTTCACCTTTCCACTTCTTTGGAACGCTTTTGGCTTCCTTTTTCCTGTCTGAATCTCCGGTACCACTTCTCTTGTGTGTTGGGACCACTACTGAGCTAATTCAGGGCCACCTGAACACAAGCCTCCACTACGACTGCAGTCGCTCTGACAACTAAGAAAGCAGGAAGCAGCTGAGAGTGGCAGACTCAGTGTGGATCTAGTGCGTCCCCAGCAGGAAGGAGCAAGACAGCATGATCTCATCAGCTACACCATGTACGGTTTGAAACGAGTCAAGCGCTTTTCTCTGGATTTTTCCATTTACTATTTTAGACTAGGGTGAATCACAAATAACTGAGGCAAAGAAAGTGAGCCAGGGTAAGAGCAGACGGCTGCAAGCCCGGGGAGGTACACTGCAGGGGCCAGTGTGGGTCTTGCTCCGGAAGAACAGCGGACTGCGGCCAGGGGCTCCACGGGGGACTCGGGGCAGCTGAAGGGTTACGCTAGGGCTACACAAGCAGAGCAGTGGCCAGGGGACATGGGAGGGCAAGGCCCAGGGTGTGCCCTGAGCTCTGGAGGTTAGCTGACAAGACGCTGACGCTCGAGCCCTGGCAGCCAAAGACTCCAGAGCTATTTTTAGGAGGATAGAGGCAGGAAGTTCCTTTTATTTCTCCCCCCAACCCCGCAAGGGGTTTGAGTCAGGGTCTCACTGTGTAGTCCAGGCTGCCCTTGAACTCACAGCAATTTTCCTGCCTCAGCCTCCAGGGTGCTGGGAAAACAGGCATGTGCCACCTCACCTGGCATGAGACAAGACGTTCCTGAGAAAGAGAGAATAAACACCTTGACTTTTTTTCCTGATGTCCCTTGGGATTGAACCCAGGGCCTCTACATTCAGCTACATCCCCACCTCTGTTTTATCTTTGTTTTGAATGAGGGTCTCACTAATTTGCATAGACCGGGCTCAAACTTGTGATCTTCCTGCCTCAGCCTCAGAGTGGTAGGACCGTATGTGGGCCTGAACCAGCTCTCGGCTGCACCTTGACTCATGTACCCATGTGTGACCTAACAGCCACACGTGTTAAAGACCACATATTGCCACACACACACTGCCACACACACACACACACACACACACACACACACACACACACACACACACACACATCAGCCTTAGCCCCAGGGCAGATCTGGGGCACAGGCCTGGAGGGGAGGATGCTGGACAAGGTGGTCAGTGGCAAGTGCAAACAGGTGGAGAGGAGAGGGAAGAGGGGCGGCTAGTGCTGGTCTGGTTGGTATCGCGTTGCCCCTCATCTTGGGGCGCCTACCATCACTACCAACCCGGAAGCTGTGGACAGCTGTGTGGGAAGATCACTCACTCGGTCCGGCAGTGGGGCACTGGCTGCAGGTTGTCCCTGAGGGCAGAACCTCTCCACATTCTGCCACTTGCACCACTGTTACCAGCTCCGGGGGATCCAAGCTCGGTCCCCCCACAGTGCTGGATTCTTAGTCCTAACATCAGGAAAGTCTCACTCAAGATAGCAGAAGAGATTCTGTATTTTGCAACCCAGCCACACAGGCTCTGAAATCACCCTCGGTCTTTGCAGGGTGACATACAGAAGTGCATAGGGAGGACAAGTAAGAATCATGTGTCATCCACCACCGGGAGGTAATCGCTGTCAGATTTCACGCGCACGCCTGGGTTTAGTTTCCTGCCCAATTTCTGCTACTCTAGAAGTGACATGGCGACATCATTCTACACCAGCCTTGTTTCCCTACCATGAATTAAAACGGTCCCTGGCCCCCCACCTCAAGATCTTCCTTCCTCAGCTCCTAGGCCGAGGCAGACTTGGCTGTATCCACATGCAGTACTGTTCCCAAGAACAAAATCCAAATTCTACCTACAGCTCGTGTGGCCCACCAATTCTGGCCCTGGTTCTTTCTGGAGCTCGTTAGGGTTACAGTCCCCACCTGGCTGCACACTCGAGCCCTTTCCTTGCATTCCACCCCCACACAGCTGAGCACCCCAAACGTGGGAACTGCCGTCCCCTCTGCCTGGAAGATTTCCACCACTTCCTTCTCATTTCACCGCGGCAGTGTCCTCATGGGTCTTCCTTGTCCCCCCTCCTGGCAAACAGCCCTGTACACCCACTAAGTTCTACAGCACGTGCTCCAGTTCACTCCGCAGGCGCAGTGTGAAGCTGCTGTATCTGTCTGCTGGGTCTTCCCAGATGGAACAGCAGCTCTAACTGGGCATGCACTGTGCACTGCATCTGTCCCAAGTGGTTTTTGTTGTCATTCTGTTTTGTTTTCAGTCCTTGGAGCCCCACTGAGCCACATCTTTTTTCAATGTTTCATTCTGACAAAAGCTCTCGCTGAGTTGTCCCGCTGAGCTCAAACGAGCTGTCCTCCTGCGCTGGTCTCTTGGAGCGCTGGGCAGCAGCAAGTCCGACTATGCCGAAGTCTCCTCAGTGATGGTCAGGTCAGTCAGTACACACTACACCACACTTGCTCGTGCTATTTATTTGTGGGCCTGTATTAGTTCCGATTATCAATAATACAGAAACAAACATCCTGGGGCCAGGGATTTAGCTCAGTGGTTCCGGCGCCTGTCTTGCAAACGCAAGGACCTGGGTTCGATCCCCGGTAACCACATACAACACTGGGCGTGGAGACTCACGCACACCAGCAATCAGTACCACATACCACAGTGCCGGGCATGGTGGCTCACGTAATCCCAGCACTTGGGAGGCAGAAGTGGGAGGATTGTTGTGATGTGAGTTTGAGGCTGACTTCAGGGTGAGCCTGAACCACAAAGCGAGACCTTGTCTAAAAAAAACAAGAACATCTTCATGCCTAATCACTGCTGATTTCCTTTTGGGCTTGTGGGCAGACTACAAACTCAGGCTGGCTGTAGCCAAGACTATACACTGCCCTACGGCGGGTGTGTGTGTGTGTGTGTGTGTGTGTGTGTGTGTGTGTGTCTGCCCTAATTTCCTGGTGCCCCGGGCACCACCTAGGGCTTTCCCTGTTGCCCTTCTTTCTTCCATCCCCTCCTCTCTGCATGGAGCAATCCCGATGGGGCCCCTTCAGAATCTACACGGCCCCCAGCCCTGCGCAGCCCCCACCGTCTTTGCCTGGCCCAGCGGCATCCCTTCCCTGGTTCTCACCTGTTCTGCACACCAGCTGGACAGGTCCTGAGTGGACAGAGCCAGGTCATGTCCCTCCTCTGTCCAGCACCCTGACCCTCCCTTCTTTCCTCCCAGCCCCCAACCATAGCCTGCTCCATCCTGATGGCGCGTCTCCCACTCCCCCTTCCTAACATCCACACAGCGCCCCCTCCGAATTCCAGTCTCTGCACCAGTGACATGAGCACATCTCCATCCATGGCTGAGCCCCAAGGAGCTGCTACCCGTGCCAGGCCTCGAATCCCGCAATTCCTAATCGTGAAACCTTGGCAAGTAAGTTATGTAACCTCCTTGTGCCTTCGCCTCCTCCACTGTGAGATGTACCTTGGCTCTGGGGTGTTATAGAGATTAAATTACTACAAACTGCCTGGAGTGTGGCCAACTTCTGTCCAACCACCATGGGAGTCATTCATCACACTTAAGGCATGTCCACAAAATCTTGACATTCTTCCATTTGAAAGGTGGAGTCAAACCTGGGCACAGAGGTGCACACCTGTAATCCCAGCTCTCTGGGAGGCTGAGGCAGGAGGACTGCAAGTTCAAGGCCAGCCTCAGAAACTTGATGACTTAGCAAGACCTTGTCTCAAAATAAAAAATAAAAACAAAAGCTGGAAATACATCTCAATACAAAGGCCTGGGTTCAATTCCCAGTTCAGTATTAAAAAAAACCAAAACAACAAACCCAGGTATGGTGGTGTACACCTATAATCTCAGTACTCTGAGGCTGAGACAGGAGGATTGCTGTGAATTTGATGTCAGCTTGGGCTATATGGTAGTTCAAGATCAGCCTGAACTACATGGCAAAGACCTTGTCTCAACAAAAACAAACCAAAAAAACCCAAAAACAAACACAAACAGAGATGAGGTTAAGTTCTTCATTTTTGCAATTCAGGCTGGACTTGGTGACTCACTGCTTGTCTTTGTGTTTGTCCTTTTAGGTTCTCTAAGAAATACTGAATGGTCAGTTTTGGAGGCCTCCAATTTGAGGTCTGAGGAAAGGCTGCCTTCTGGCTTACAGTGGCATTTTCTAGCTATACTGCCACACAACCAGGAGTGAGACTGTGAATCCCTCTCTGGGCACACTGGCAGTGCCCAGTGAGAAGCCCCCAGGCAAGCAGTGAGCTGGCACAGAAGCACTTCACCCACTCCTGCCAAGTTTTTGACGACTGCAGCACCACTGGAGAGTCTCAGACACGGGGAGGGCAGTAGGTGCCCAGCAGCTGGAGAAAACCCACCAATACAGGGTTTGGTTCTCACGCTTGGAGCAAGATTAGAAGCAGTGCCAGGTTCGGGGGTGCAGCCACTGAGCAGAGCACCCCACTCCTCCTCCTGGCCTCCAGTGTCCCCCAGCTCCTGGAAGCAGGAAGAGACAAAGCCAAAGCAAAGAGCAGCCCGGGTGCCATCAAAGACCCACCGTGACTGACCTTCCTACTACAGCAGAGGCCCATCCGGGTCACCCACTTTTTGAGTCAACACTGAGCTGCCGTAAAACAGAGGAAACAATTGAGACAGAGTCAAACCACCCAACCAGTAAGTAGACTTGGAAGGCTGTTCTCTCTCTACTCGGGGATGTCACTGAACACAGAATGGCATGGAGTCCGGGTACGTACGACACATGGGTAAGACACTACATGAGTTCAGGATGCGAAATCTGCCCAACACGATCATCTCCAGCGACACATTAATGAGTGTCAGGGACTAGAGGACAGGCAGTAGGGAGCTGACACGTAGAGCTTCCTTTGGGCAGAATGTTCTTTTTGAAGGGAATGTTCTAGGAGATGGGCTGATGGTGCATTATTCTGTGACCATCCCCAACACCCCCGAATCATGTCAAATACAAGGGCAAACTGAACCCTGCACAGAGCCCTGGATTAGGTCCTCAGCCCTGAAAAAGGAGGTGGACAAACTGTACAGTTTGTGAGTTACATCTGCATAACACGTGTCCAACCACAAAAGGGAAGCTCAGTCCAGACAAAGAGGGGCTGTCACGGGAGAGCTGGGACCTGGGAGTGACTGCAGGGCACAGGGACACCCACCTGGCCATCTGCATCCTGAGGGTGGGCAGAGGGACAAGCAAAGCGCACCCCTGGGAGTGTGTGATGTCTAGTGATGGGCAAGGCCAGGGACGGCCAGGAGTGGCACAGGGTGGGACAGGAACGTGGCCACAGTGAGGCCTTGAGAGCATTCACCTGGCGTGTCAGCTCGGCCACATGGAGCCCCTCACTATCCCAATTTCAAATTCAGAAGCGCCACCTGCATTGTTACATATGACCCCAAAACAGGTAACAGGGACACTGCCCATGGCCTCTGGCAAGAGAGACACATCAAACCATGTGGCATGGTCCGGGCTGTGCCATCGGGGCCCTGTTAGGCCTCCTGCTGGTGGAGCAGCTGTCACTCTGACACTGCCAGTCCCACCCCGAGTCAACTGCTGTCACAGGGCCAACCACAGGGCCATGGGCCAGGGTAATGCCAGCCACTGGACTTTTCCTCTCAGGGAGGTGAGGCCTGAACCTGCTCCATGCTGCTCTGCTTCAACAGCTGACTCCAGATGGGCAAAGGGACATTCTCTAGAAAATAGTGACCTGCACCTTCCTAGGGTCATGCTATAGGACAGAAAGACACAGCCATAACCCTCTCACTGCCCCTGGTGCCCACTGTGACCGGGTGCTGTCCCAGGTACCAGAGATTCACTGGTGTGGAAGACCCTGTTGCCATGGAAATGACCTCCCAAGGGTCAGAGTCGGCAGCAAGCAAACATATAAAGGTGCAATTTCAGACACTACAAAAGGCTTCGAATATAAGTAGGGCACTGAGGTTGCGAGTGGTGGACCGGGCTCTCTGCTGGGGGCCTCCTACCTTTGTGCTCCTATTCGGAGGAACCCTGGGTAAAATGCCTCAGTTCTGAAGCTGAAAGTCAAAGAAGCGGAGGTACCAGCTTGGAAGGGGATCTTACACAGCTCCCCGCTGGCTTACATCCTTCTCATCTTCTTGTTGTATCTTCATTAGTGCAGAGCAGGAAAAACAAGTTTCTTGGGGCCTTTAAAGGCGCAGTAGCCCCTGGAGAACGCTCAAGGCCTCACCTCCCAGCATCCCCACGTTACAGGGTAGGGGCTTAACATATGCACTTCAGGGGACGCAAATATCCTGTCTATTGAATTAGGGGAACTTTTTTGAGGACTTGAGTTGAGTGAGCCCTGAAAAATGAGGGGCCCATGGAAGGTCGATTCCAGGCAGAGGAGGTGGCAAGGCCTCGTGAAAAGGACATGGAGGGGAGGAACTTGTCCAGATGGGTTGAGCCCCAGAGTAGGTGCTCTAGGCTTTCCAATCTGCAGAGAGGTCACTTGGGACATCTCCAAACTCTCCAGCCATTAGGGCAAAGCAACTCAGGACACAGTGAGATACTGTTTGGTGCCCATTCACCAGGCAGAAATTAGACTCATGACCACCCGTGGGTGCATCAAATAGGCGTGAATTTTAGGAAATACAGCTTTGAACACCTTGATCAAGGCTCAGTTACCTTATGTGGAATACAGATGGAAAGTTCTAGAAGGTAACAGACAGTAAAATGTGTTTTTTACAAAACATGAAGTTAAAAAAAAAAGAATGTCTGGCTTTTGCTTATGATACATAAAGCTACAAAGAGCATTGTTTTCATGCTGAAAACAATTCACTTCTAATTCACCACTTCTTAACCCATCATGGACCTCCAGTGGCAGGCACCCAGTTCACTCAAAATCTAACAAAAAGCAGGTGCCTCCCCAAACAGAGAGGATGTGAACAATGGCTCCCCTGATATATTTGAAAAAATAATGTCTTAGAATTTTCCAAAATGACTGACACACAGCCAACTATAGATCCAAGAAGCACAGAAAATACCAAACAGTTTATATATAGAACAAAGACAACAAACCCTGGCCTATCATTTCTAACTTCTAGAAGACCAAGACAAAAGGAAAACATTGAAGGCACCTGGAGTAAAAAGACAGTAAGTATAGGGAAACAAAGATAAGAATGACAGCAGGTTTGTCCTCAAAAATTATGTAATCCAAGAGACAATGGAGTGATATTCTGTGTTCAAAGGGAACTGTCAATCCACAATTCTATACCTACTGAAAATGTCATTACACAAAGACGATTGTCCTAATAAAGGGGCCAATGTCTGAGAACACATTACAATACTAAATGTGTGTACATTTAGCAACTTCAAAGTACGTAAAGCAGACACTCACAGGACTGAAAGGAAAAGGAGTCAAATTCACAATTCTAGTTATTGACTTTAATAATCCTTTCTCATTGACTGGTAAACCAAGCACAGAGAAAACCAGCAAGGATGCAGAAACACCTGAACGATGTTACCAACCAAAATGACCTATTAGTATTTATGAAACAATGTACCCTAAACACTAGAATATCCATACATCCATTCACCCACCTACTCACCCACCAATCCATCCATCCATCCATCCATCCATCCATCCACCCACCCACTTAACCATTTATTCTACTCCTCCATCCCACAAATCCACACTGAACACCATTGTCAGGTAGCTACTGCACTAAACAGATGCAACGAACATCTTAAGGATGTATATTCCGGCAGGGTAAACAGACCTGTAGACAGGTCATTCCTTCTATAGGCTAGCTGGTATCATGATACAGATAAGAGAGAAAGACCCAGGTACCCAGCCATGAGCCCAGCAATGCCTCAGAACATGTCTGATGAAATTGTTTTAAGTACGATTTTCAGCAAGTATTGGCCTTGTCTATGCAAAATCCATTCTCCAATTCTGGTAGCTGTATTCTCAACTGTCATTTGATGAACCGTTCTTGCTCATTCCCATCTACAAGTTTCATGAGGAGCTGTACCCACTTCATTCCAAAGGTGGGCATGTGGCTCACCCTGGTTGTTACAGTTAATTCTGAGGTCAACTTGAATGGATGAGGGGATTAGTGGAGCACAGTTCTGGGCGTGTCTGTAGGTGACTGACATGTACAGGCCAACACTGAGGAGGGAAAGAAACATCCTAGATATAGATGTCACTGACTGACAGGTTTGTAGCCTGAATGGAATAAAAAGAGACAGAAAGAGGAAGTCTGTCTTTTCACATCCTTAGAGGAGCTCTGGTCTCCGCCATGGCCTTTGGACACTGGTCTTCAGTTTCTTTCGGCTTGGGCACAGAGTCTTCAGCCTCCTAACACATAACCTTCAGCTTTCCACACAGACTCACACTAGAATCTGCAGTGAGCTCCAGGCCTTCAACTTTCAACGGGATCCTCCAGTCATCTAGCACACAGACGGCCATTTTGCCTTCTTCCATCCCTGGCTGTGCAGGCAGGCGTTGGGAGCCTACCTTGTAAATCCTACATATTAAATCTTTTCCTCTAATGTACCTAAATTGATACACTGGCCAATACCAACAGAAATTACGGATCTCTACTCACAAGCCACCATAATTGATATAGGAATAGTAATAGCAATAGTAGTAGTAAAAATACTCACTAAATATCAGGTGCCATTCTAATGGGTACAGGGCCGAAAGCATTGACAGGTAATGGACAGATGGATGAATCACTAAGTGGTCATATGGGTGAATCAATGGACAGATGAGTTAATGGACATGAATATGAAATGACAGATAAATAATTAATGGAGCAGGAGAAAGATAGGTGCACAGACAGAAGTGCACATAGAAATTCACCAACTGAGACCAGATTCTGGGCCAAAAAAACAATCATTCACAAACTGAAAAAAACTGAAAATTAATCACTTCTAAATTTTCTAGGAGTTAAAAAAAGGAATTCACATGAGAAAACTGAAAATGTCTTTAATACAATGAAAATGAAAACAACTGTCAGTATCAGAAGCACAGCCAAAGCAAAGCCCAAACAAAATGCCACGGTAGTCTATGACTATGGCAAAGAATAAGGAAAGGCCTCGAGTGAAACTTATGTCATAAGATACTAGAAAATTAAAAGCAAACCCAAAACAAGCAGAAGGAAGTACATAATAAAGATAAAAATGAAAGTCAATAAATTCAAGAAGAACCAGAGAGAAAATCAGTGAGGCCAATTTTTTTTTTTTTTTTTGAGACAGGGTCTCGCTTTGTAGTTCAGGCTAGCCGTGAGCTCACTATGTAGCCTACGTGAGCCTCAAACTCACAGCAGACCCGCTGCTTCTGCCTCCTGAGTGCTAGGATTATAGGTGTGAGTCATCACGCCCCGCATTGCTATATGTGGTTACTGGAGATCGAACCGGGGCCCTTCTGCTTGCAAGGCAGGCACCAGAATCATCGAGCTAAAATCTCAGCCCTATTTTTTCTAAGAAATGGGGGTCTTCGGCCATTGCCCTGCTAGGTATATACACACAAGAATTAAAAGACTCATATAACAGTGACATATGTGCACCCATGTTTATAGCAGCCCAATTTGTGATTGCTACATCTTGCAAACAACCCAAGTGTCCATCAACTGGAGACTGGATAAAAAAGCTGTGGTT
>PVIR01004552.1:60121-78199 GCA_004026965.1 Petromus typicus
GGGCACAGATAGGTACATATCGTATCTTTTCTCTGGTATGAGAAAATAAAGATGTAAATGAGTCCTAGCATTGTATGTTATATATTGTGAAATAGAAAATGCTCAATGTAAAATAGGGTGAAGGGGGAAAATGTTGAGATTGTAACAAAAAAGTAAGGAAACAAATTTTATGTATATGGGGGGGTGGTAGGGTGGGTAGAGCTATGGGAAAAAATGAGAATTAAGTTGTGTCTTATACTGGTACAAATCCCCATTATGGAGTGCAATCATGATGTGTATATTTAATGTACCAATAAAGATAAAAAAAGAAAGAAAGAAAAAAAAAAAGAAATGGGGGTCTTGCTATGTTGCCCAGGAAGGCCTTAAACCCCTGGGTTTAAGCCATCCTCCTGCTTCAGCTTAGCAAACATTCGACAATCACATAATCTCAAGTTTTCTTTTTTTGTTTTGAAGTTACTGAGGAGGATTTAGGTGCAGGGCTATAGTTTTATGACCCCTGATTTAAGGCATAAATTAAAAAAGAAGAAGAAAATGTGACAAGCCAATAGTGTGCCACATACCAGTAATCCGATAATTCTGGGAAGCTGAGGCAGAAGGATTCCAAGTTTGAGACTCACTTGGCCAATGCAGTGTGTTTGTGAGACCTTATTTCAAAATAAAAAGAGGTTGGGCATGTAGCTAAATGAAAAGGCCATGGGTTCAATCCTCAGTACCGCAAAACAAGCAAACCAACCAACCTCCCAAAACACAACAAAAACACAGAAGTGACAAAGAAACAGTAGGGACAACACTTGGTCCACACATGTGAACACGTAGATGAGATAAGCTAATTCTCCAAAAGGCACAAAGTTCTCAAGTTCACCCAAGAAGCAGCAGCTGGCACGAATGGTCCTGCATCTATCAATGAGATGAATTTACAGTTTAAACAAGACAAACCATCCCCAAAATAAAACTCTAAGTGCAAATTGCTTTGTTAGTAAATTCAGTCAAACATGGAAGGAAGACATAACAGTTCTGTACAAATCTAGAATTTCTTAATTCATTTTCTGAAGTCAACATTGCTCTTACAACCAAACTGCTCAGATATCTTGCAAAAAAAGCTAGTGGGCAACATCCCTAATCAACATGGACATAACGCGCGTCTACAAATGCCAGTGAGTAAAACTCAACAATGAGGCTAGTCCCACATTAAAATTAATCAGTGCAACACATCGTGTCCAAGAAGTAAAGAATAAAAATGAGGCGATTGTGTCAAAAGGCATAGAAAAAAGATATGGAAAAATTCAACACTGATTTATGAAAAATTCTCTGCCCATCATGCACAAAAGGAAATCTCTCCAATCCAATAAAAAGCATATAAAAAAATCTCCAGCTAATTTTATCCAAAGAGGGGAAAGAATGGAGGATTTTTTCCCACTGTGATGATTTTCACTCTCACCCTCCTGTCCAGTGTCAGACTGTGGGTTCCCACCAGGGCCAAAAGCAAAGGGAAGAAAGAAACTGAATTGTCTACTCACACACCACATAATTATCTAAATTAAAAACTACAAGGAAGGTACAGTAAGTGATTTAAGAGAGGTCTTAGGATACAAGCTTTGTTGTCAAACCCTAATCATTATTGTATATTCCAGGAAATGGCTTATTGGGGACGGAATAAGAAAGCAAGGGACTGGCATCAAAACCAAGCTTCGGAGTGCTGGGTGGGCACTAGGGAGGACGGGACAAGAGCCTGGGAAACTAATGGCCCAGTCCCCAACCACGGCCATAGGTCCATGCTAGTTACAGTCGCAGAAAGACACAAATCAGCAAATGAAGGCAAAGAGAGGGGAAAAGACCCTGTTTCTCACCGAGACCACAGATACCAGGGGTTGGAATTGGAGTCTCTCAAGGTCCCGATCCCACCGGGGGCAGCCAAATGTTGCTGTGTCTGGCTTTGGGGCCGTGAACCCAGGCTGAGGCCCTGGCCCTCCTCCTACCTGTAGACCAGGCAAGTCCTGGACCATGGTTACCTCATCTGTCATCTGAGCATGAAGGGAAAGCTGCATCCCCCTGCCAGACAGCCTCATCAGTGCCCTCCTGGGCCTTGGGTGCAGTGCTCTCGCTGCTCTCATGTGCGCACACTCAGAGGTGCCTAGTTCTCTCCAAAGCATGTGCCCTGTCCCGTCTAAGGAGCAAACAGTCTCTCTGATTGCCCAGCACACTGCACCAGCCATTCCGTAGGTGCCCACACCTCCATGCCCACCCCTGACCTTGGTCCAGGTCACTACCCTTTCTCAGAGGTCGCTACCCATCCAGGTTCTAGCACCTTCTTACCAGGCCTTTTCTCCCCAGCCAAGGCCCACTTAGGTCTGCAAGTCCCACCCAGGCACTTCCGCCTCCTCAGTCTCACGTACCGAAGCCCAGCTCCAGCCTCTCCTTCCCTGTGTGTCTCCCTGTGACTGCTCGGTCTCAAGGCCAGGGCTTGGCCTTCTGCTGACCATGGAGAGGCAGCACCTTTCTAGGCCTTTCTGCCAGCTTCCCAATATGAACCTGGGATACTCTACTCCCAGCCCTTCAGCTCCATACAGCCTCCCTCCCTCACCTGGCTGTGTGATAACTGGCACCTGCTGCACCTTCAGGTCACAACTCAAGAGTCGCCCTTCTGAGAAGTCTTCCCCAAGCCCTGTGTCCTATCAGCCATCCTGTCACGCCCCACATGCCAGATGCTGTCCAAAGCTGTCTCAGGTCTCCACTAACTCCTGTAGTTGGCATCTCTCCCCGGTGAGCCCCAGACTCAAGAGGGTGGGGGTCTCGTCTGCAGTCACTGGCAGTATCCCATGCCTAGGACGGACCCTGGCCCACCTGACGGGAAAGGCACAAAGCGTGACCACTGCCCCAGGAACAGCTCCACTACTCCGCACACGAGACCATGACCCAAAGAGGACAGCCCTCCAAGTGAGTGGACAAGTGCGAAGACAAAATCCAGAACTGTCACCACAACGGGAAAGAGTCTCACACAGGGAATGGGGGCTACCTGAGGGCACAGTAGAGATGGTATCGAAGCCAGATGCTATTTCCACTAACAGGCGATCAAACTCACTCCTTCTCCACCCCCTCTTCCTCCTGGGAGGAAACCAGCTCACACTGCATGGAGACCGGGGCAGCTCCTTCCACATGTAGCACAAGACCTGGTCTCACTGAGGCCCTAACAAATAGGGCTCTGAGGAAACTGAGGCTCAGGTGGCCCCAGTGATGATTGGGCTCCACCTCCAGTGAGTGACAAGACCCAGCTCCAGCGTGGGTTTGCCCAAGTGTTCCTGGGAAGTCCGCCCTGCAGCAAGGGGCATCACGTACATCTTATACACTGTCACCTTCTCGGCACCAGGCACAGCCTCTGGCACACAGCAGGTACCAGAAGGAGACTGTATTGGACCAAGAAGCCATCAGTGCGGCAGAAGTGAGTCCAGACCTGAAGAAAGGCAGACAGACAGACAGACACAGACCGTGCTGGATTTGAAAGACACCCGAACACCAGACCTTGCCTGAAATCTCCAGCCCTTGAATAAATGTACCCATTGTCTCTCCCATTTCCTTTTGCTCTTTTACTTTTAATCTTAAACTAAGGACTAAGTAACATGCCCTTCCTCCCAACTTCCACTCGGACCTGACAGCAGCGGGTATGGGTGTGTTTCCGGGTGAGGATGGGGGCCCACTTCCCCAGCAGGTTCTGTTTGTCTTGCTCCTTGGGCCCTCTCTCTGGTCCTGCTTCCCACCCACCTGTTCCATCGCTGCTGCTGCTGCTGCTCTCAGAGCGCAGAACACCAGGCACAGTCCTGACTCAGGCCTTTGCCCCCCCAGCTCACTCTGCCTCACTCCTCCGATTGGACCCTTTTCTTCGTCCAACACCACCTCCTTGAGGAATCTGCCCTCGGGGCACTCCGTCCTGAGGGTCATCGGCACCCTGGGACTCTGGGGTCCTGAGGGCAGGACCAGTCCATCTCCTTCACCTCAGTGTCCAGCGCTGCATGTGCTGCTTTGAGACGGAAGCTCTATAATTAGCCCAGAACTGAGAGTGGGAGAGATCTTTTCATAGACCCTGAATTGTGATCAAGGAAGAACAGTGACAGAATTTGGATAAATATGATCATTACCAAAGATGAAAAGTCTGACAAAAATGGTGTTTATGACTGCTTAAAATACCCAACACCTGGAAAGGAGGCATTTGGGGCTAGGGAAGCTGGGAAATTGGGCTCTTTTGCATTTTCACGACTTGCCTACTTTGCAGTTACTTTTAAAAAGGCCTCTCTCGCTTGGGCTGGATCCTCCTCCCACTGGAAGCGGACCCGCCTGCCAACTGGCCCGAAGCCCACAGGCCTTGTGATGTGCACTGTCCATCGGAACCCGGGCTCACAGCGCCCTGTCTGAGGACAGGACAGGGCCAGTCCAGCGAGGACCATGTGGCAGAAACCGGCAAGGAGGAGCTGCCAACCGCTAGGTGCTTTGGGCAGATGACATAGCAGGATTTCAGGTTTAGCCAGAATACATTCTGAGAAACCACAAGCCCCAAATGCCCGAGGACACACTCTACAGCAAGGAGCAGAATCTGGGTCCCCGGAAGGCACTGCACCAGGGACAAGCACCCTAGGAGGGCGCAGACACCTCCTGCCACACAGAGGTTTGGCTGACCACGTCTGGAAGAGTTAGGATGGCCTCTGAGATATCCAGACAACTCCCTCACCCACCCACCTATCCATTTATTCACCCATCTCTCCTTCTACCCACTCTCCATATATCCACCGGTCCACCCACCCACACACCCATCTTCCACCCGTTCACCTGCCTTAGTAGTCAACCCTTCATCCTTTCAACTTACAACCCGAGGCCACCAACTCACACAGAAAAGAGCTTTATTTTGGCTCATAGTCTTGGATGTCCTAGTGTAAGATAGGGGGTCTGTGGCAAGACAGCACGTCATGACAGGTACAGCAAATCAACTCACTTCATGGCTAGGAAGCAGAAGAGAGGAGAAAGGGGTCCTCCAATCTCACGGAGGACACACGCTAGATGATGTAAGCATCTCTTCTTCCTAGATCTCACCCATTAGCCATTCCCAGTAGGGTCCTCCTAAGGACTGACCCATAGTATCCACCTATCCTTCTACCATTCACTCACCCATCTATCCATTCAGCCACCTCCTCTTCCATCCCACAAGCCTCTACGGGCATCTATCACCACCTAGGCATTGGCTAACCAGAAAATGCATATGAATTCCCCAAGAGCTTCTGGCCTACCTACACAGACACATTTGGAGATAGAGCATTTCTCCTGAAGTCTGAGTAATGTCACGATACAGACAGAGGCAGAAAGAACAACCAGGGACATACGGAGGGTGTCTCTGTACCTGGTGACTGGGACACAACACCTGACACTCACAGCTGAGAGGAGGAGAGTGTCATTCTGGCTCAAGTTTTCCAAGTTCCAGTCCTTTCAGGGCTGGTTGTCTCCGAGGCAACATAGCATAGCAGACAGACCTGACGGAGGGCAGCTGCCCATAGCACAGCGGACAGGAAGCATCATGGCCGGAAGAGCTACCACTCCAGGCCACACCCCCAGCGACCGCCTCTTCCCGCCAGTTTCCGCCTTCTAACAGCAAGTCAGCAATAAGCTCCATGACCCAGTCACCTTCCCAAAGCCCCACTTCTGCGCTCTTGAGGGTTTGGGAGACTTCCGGATAGCAACATCACAGAGGAGGAGCTCCCCACTGAACCTGCCACAGGAAAGGATTTCACATCTGTCTGATGAGCGCAGTTTTTGAATGTGTTTTAAATGTGATTTTAATAAGGAATATCATATGGAATACAGAGTTGTGAATGAGGAATTCACTTGATATAACTTATTCCTTGCCTGCCTCTCTCACCAGCTTTCAGGAGAAGTGAGAATGTTTCTGTCTTCTTCACTGCGATCTCCTGAGACCCCGTGGGCTGGCACAAAGCAGGTGCCCAGTAAATACATGTTCAAGAAACTTCTTCTCTGATTCCTGACTGTGTTTCCATTACTAGAACCTGAAAGAAATCAGCTTCGAAAGAGGAAGTGCCTGATTTTGTTATGAATGGGGAGGGGTCAGTCCATGTTTGGCTGGCCTTCTTCTTTGTGGCCTGTGGTGAGCAGAGCCACTCACCACAGGACAGCAGGGCTGCAGAGAGAGGAGGGGAAGGGGCTGAGGTCCAAGTTCCTACTTCCATAGGGCCGTAAGACTCCAGCGAGGCCCCGCTCTGAGGAGAGGCTTACCCAGCTCGCAGCACCAGTTATCACGGTCTATCAGGGTTGCTGACAGCCAAACACAGTCTAGGTGGAGTATAATCAACAGAAATCCATTTCTCCTAGTTGTGCAGGCTGAAGTCCGAGATCAAGAATGACAGACCCGGTCCAAGAAAGGCCAATTCCTCCTAACCTCTCACTCTGGCCTCCATCTCCCCGGAGTCTCTCTCACAGAACTGGTCCATTCACAAGGCCCTGCTCAGCTCCCAAAGGCCTGGACACCTCACGTCCGCACGCTGGCCTGAGGATCCCACTGATGAATCCTGGGGGGGAGCACTGACCCGCCTCTGTCTCCCATCCCACCCGACTCTCGGCCTGGGAGCGCACTGCCTTGCTGGCCTGGGCATCCGTGGCTGGTGTTTTTGTAGGAACTGACATGGGGCTCGCCTCCACTTTTCCTTCCTTCTACACCTGTCGTGGGCATCTATCTCTGCCTTCAGGGCTGTTTCCTGAGCACCCACCTAGAGGTGCCTCAAGATGGAGCCCCTCATGTGCCCAGGGGAGGGTTCAGGACCCCCTGCCCAGAGCAGCCACACAGCTGGCTCACAGATGGCAGTGGAAGCACAGCAGACAACCCTGGGGTTGGCAGCCCCATGCCATCAGGACAGGTCAGAGGGGGTGGTGTTCCCTAAACTCCCAAGCAGGGGACCCTGGTGCTCCCAGCTGCCCACACTGCCACCTCCTGCCTGTGCCCATGTCTTGGCTCCTTTTACGCTAAAGGCCTCTGCCAGGGACCTCCTCCCAGCCCGCTCCCTAAGTGCCCCCATAACCTCAGCACCTTCCTCCCACATCGCTCTCCGGAGATCCCCACCACTAGGGCACGAGGCACAAGAAGCTCAGAGGAGAGCAGCCAGCTCTCTTCCGGGTGGGTCCTGCTCCCATCTCTGTCCTCCTGCCTTAGCACCTCCGTCCTGCTGTCCCTCTGCCCCTGCTCCACCCATAAGCCTCCGCTCAAACATCAGTGCCACATGGACAGACCCTCTCTCTGCCAGGACCCTCACCAGACCTCCTCATGCTGTTTCCAGCCTGAAAGAAATGACTTTCTTTACTGTTGCCGGGCTTGGCCACGGGACTGTCGCCCCCTGGAGGACAGGACTGGAATCGCCCGTTCACTACCCACTAGGTAATACACCTCTGAGGTACGCGGGCTAGCCTGCGCCAAGCCTGTGGGTGGGGGATGTGAGCAGGGTCCCATTTTGGGGATCTGCCCCAGGCAACTGAGCCAGACTTCACCCACACTTCTACCCGCTCTCTCCCTCTGGCCTCTGGCCCTCACTCTCTCTTGGACGGCTCAGGGCTCCCCGAGACATCTCATCACAGTGACCACCCAGACAGGTGTCACCCAAGCAGAGCTGAGGAGCCCAAGACTATGTCTGAATGCACCCTAGGCAGCATCTCCAGAAGGAGCATAGATGCCTGGCACGGAGCTTGGCACAGGGGCCACAGAAGCCCTCTGTACCCTCTCAATAGCAGGGGCAGAAGGACCACGAACACTCACATTTACCCAGATACACAATGGGGACCCAATGAGAGACACAATTTCCAGCTACGTGGCCAAAGGCTGCGTGGCCCCATGATGCCTTGCACCGGGAAGGGGTAGCTGGACATCCCTGGGAAGCAAAAGTGGGCTTCTTTCTGGGCTCTAAGCGCATAACTGCAGTTTCTCCTGTGGAAATCCAGGTAACCCTGCTCTGCTGCTCTGAGCACCAGGTTCTGCCCTAGACAACTGTTGATTCCCAACTCCCTGAACCACCAAGTCCCTCCTGTCCTCCAGGGTCCAGAGCTGCCCGCCAGGAAACCAGGTTCTGTACCGGCCCCAGGGTCCACAGGCCCACCTGTCCCTCCAGCCGAGTGTGGTGCCCGGGACGGGTGCATGGCTGAGTGTGCTGTTTCCTAGACTCTTCCCCAGTCCCCCAGACTCCCCCAGTCTTCCCCAGGACTCCCATCTTCTTCCAGGCAGCCTCCCTGAAACAAGATCCCCTGCTGCCTGCACCCCGGAGCCCATGGGGCTGAAGGAGGTGCTTCAAGGAGTGGGAGGCAAGCTGCTTCCAATCCTGGTTCTCCTCCACCTTCCCTGCAGGATGAGGGTTCATCAATCAACACATGGCCTTGACCTCCCATAACAAACACTAACTTCTGCTGTCCAAGCTGGAAGTCCTCTTCAGCCCCCGGGTCTCCTTGCGTCCCATGGACTCACTTTGCCCATGTGAACCTCTAGCATGCCCAGAATGTCTCTTAGATTCACTGACTGCCTTGAGGATCCCCCAGGAAGCACATACCTGGTTACCCAAATCTATTTTTTTCTTTTTTTGAGACAGTGTCTTGCTATGTAGTCAAGCTGGCCTTGAACTCAGAGCAATCCTGCTTCAGCCTCCCAAGTGCTTGGAAAACAGGCATGAGCCACCATACCCGGCTCAAGTTGCTCAAATCTAGAGATACCAGCGTATGCTCTCCAGGACCCCAGCTGATCTGCAGGACCCCAGAGGTCCCCACTATAGAATTCCACCAGCACAGAGTCATAGCTGGCCCCTTCATGACTGGTTGGAGCTTAGAAAATGCATCTCTGCCTACAAGGCAGAGATGGTGGTGACTCAGGGACATCCCAGAGGTCAGAGGGACAGAAGGACACAACCAGACACTGCAAATGTCTCCTTATCTACACAAAGTCTCTGGACATGTTGGAAGCTGGGCTTGAAGATTCCACACTTTCTGTGACTCAGCTCCCTCGCAAATCAATAAGTCTTTTAGCAAACATGAGCTAATGGTGTGTGTCTGACCACTCTACAGTATCTATCAAGGTGCCCAGTGGGGCAGCGCCCTGACAAGCCCCCTCCTGCCGCACCTGCGTGGGCTGAGTGACTGACATTCCAGGGCTGCCCCACCTGCCCGGGCTCTTGCGTCTCTCCCACCCTGGGCCTTGTACATGGAACTCGCAAGTGCTTCCCCACCAGCCGGCCGGGTGCAGAGCAGGCTGGACAGGAGAAGCAGGGACAGGCTGTCCTCTGAGAACCACTGAGCCAGCAGTCCGTGTGGCCCTGCCCCAGGGGGCAAGGTGTGGAATGTCCATATCTGAGCGCCCACCTGCAACGGTGCCAGAAAGGAAGGATCACATCAGCTGTCAGCACAGTCACACTGATCATGGCCCCCACGTTGCAAGTCAGGTTCTCCTTCCGCTGACGGTCCCCAAACACGTCCTCTCTTTGCCAAAATGTCACTGGACTCTGCTATGGTATATGAGGAGGGAGCCATCCCTCAAGCTGATGTGCTTGCAAACACACAGACCGGGTATGTCTGTGTGCCTGATAACAAGGCACTCTGAGGACAATCTAGTTTGTCAACGTTCCAATAAAGGGATAGATGGGGCCTCCCTTCCACGGGGCACAGTGAAACAAAGCAAAGTGAAGCGAAGCCCAGCACAGACATGAGGCCCATTCTTTGTAATCAGCATCCGTTTCTTGCTGGCACGCAGGAGACTCTTCAGCAGACTCGAGCTTATAAACAAACCGCCTGCCGCCCCGAAGTGAAGACCACAAGAACACGATGACTGTCACCTGTCCTGGCCTTAATAGGAACTTATATTCCTAATAGGGTTCTGCCCTGCCGACAGGCAGAGAGGGCTCGCTGAGTGCTGGCTACACCAAACAGCTTGCTCTGGAGGAGACACGGGAACCCTTAGCTCTAACGCCTTGCCAACTGGATCCAGATATGGTGTAGAAAATTTAAAACTGTTAATTCAGCCTGAAAGTCAGAGAGGACTACCAGGAGGCAAAAGCATCTTGGTGACTCCCCAGTAAGAAAAGAAGTCAGTTTCTAGAAGGAGGAAAAGGGAAGGAAGCCTGAGAATTGGGAACAGAGTCGGTGCAGGTACAAGAGCATGTCCCACTTGGGGAACCGTAAGCCATTTGGTGTGGCCTGGGCTGGAGGAGTAACTCCAGGGGATGGAAGGGAATACAGTCAGGGAGAGGCTCAGGGCTCAAAGGGGAAGTCGAAGTCTGCAGACCATGACCAGAGTCTGAATAGCTGCAAAAGTTTTCATTGTTGCCTGGTGCCTATCATGTGTGCTCCTTACCTGAGGAGGAGGCTTGACTCCTGTTTGTCTCAGAAATAGTCCCCAGCCCATCACTCCAGCTCCAGTCTGCCACCTCCTCCACGTCATCCCTGGAATCCAAGTCCCCATCTGGGCGTGGCTGCTCCTTATTCCTAAGTCTTCCATAAATAAGAAACTCTTAGCCAGACATTCCCTACGCCCTCTGTAGGGGCACCCATAAAACCCCAACCTTAACACATGGATTGATTTTTCCTCTACCAGACTATGCTTTCAGGGTTAAATGTAAGAACTCTTTGCCTACTACAGCCCCAAGTACTTTCCTGATGTTTTCCAGGTTAATATCTTTCATACAAGCCCATGATCCATTTCTTCACGAGAGACACTATGAAGAGAAGAAACAGAACTAACTGTGGAAAATACCTGCAAAGTAGGTGTTTGGAAGTAGCACCGGAAGTCCACATAGACTGCTCCAAAGGCAGTGTACCAATTTGACTTTGCAAACAATTTGACTAGGAAATGGGCACCAGACGGAGGTCAGACACTTCAGAGACGCAGCTGGCAAATAAGACATGGAAATGTCCCATGTTACCACCTACTTGAAAAACGCAACATGAAATGGCTGTGTGATACCGGCTCACGCCTACTGCAAGGACCACAATAAAATATAGTGGTAACGAGCAAGGACATGGAGAAATTTGTGCAAAATCCTCAGATGAAAAACACAGAGGGGGGCAGATATAGCTCAGTGGTTCCGGCGCCTGTCTTGCAAGCGCAAGGACCCGGTTCGATCCCCGGTAACCACATACCATACTGGGCGTGGAGACTCACGCCCAGCAGCAACCAGTACCACATACCACAGTGCCAGGCGTGGTGGCTCACGCCTGTAATCCCAGCACTCGGGAGGCAGAGGCAGGAGGATTGCTGTGATGTGAGTTTGAGGCTGAGCTCAGGGCCAGCCTGAACTATAAAGCGAGACCCTGTCTCAAAAAAAAAAAAGAAAAAGAAAAAGAAAAATGCCTGTGCTGAACCTGGACTGACTTTTTTCTTATCGTTTTTCCCTAAATGACACAACATGACAGCTATTTACATAGCACTAACATTGCATGGGTCTTTTTTAGTGCTGGAAAGAGACCATTAAGGTCAATATTTATAATTTCATTGCCTGTAAAGTTCTTTTATTCATTTTTTTAGTAGTACATATTTGCAGTCCCAATGATCACACTCCTTGTGGGGAGTTGGTTCAGGAACTCAACCCAGTTTAATTCCCTCTACATCCTTCCTCTATCCTTCCTTCCCAACCCCTCCATCTCCTTGTACCTTCCCTTTTGCAAAAGATCTACCTCCCTATTATCTGTCTTATATTTTGCCCTTTATTCTTTGGGTTTTTTATATGAGAGAAATCATGTGATATTCAAGCTGGCATGTCTGATTTATTTCACTTAACTTTATGTCTCAAAGTCCATCCATTTTCCTACTAATCCTCAAGTCCATCCTTCTTTATGATAGAGTAATATTCCATGCTTGTAAATATCATATTTTCCTGATGATGGAAACATAGGTCACTTACAAGATTTAGTTGTCATGAATTGTCCTGCTTTAAACATGGATGTGCATGGATTACTGTAATATGGTTTTACCGTTTGGGAAGACACTTAGGTCTTATAAAGAATTTAGAGATGGTTTAGAGTACAAGGAAGGATGAAGGGAAGTTACTCCCCAATCCTATATTCTTTACATCAGGAAGTTGAGCACCCTTGGATTTTGGCTGTCGTGGGAGCATCCTGGATCCAATGACTAGGACTGACCCTAGTCACACAATCCTATCCCGATAATACTGGAACAATTTAGATATAACCCAAAGCACCAGGCACAGTGAAAACAGTCATGCCAAAAGGTCACCTACAGTATGATGCCTACCTGAAATGGCAACATGACAGCAACAGAGAGGAGTGGTTGCCAGAGGCTGCAGGGGCAGGAAGCAGGGGAGTGTGGGTATAAAAGGGCAATACAAGGGCTTCTCGGGGCTCTGGAATGTTCTGTGTCTTCATGGTAGGGTGAATGTGATAAATTTCATAATACAGATTTGTACAAACACCACCAGGGAAATCTATGAATTTCAGCTGGTGTTCCTGACAGTGTGGAGCAGAGAGCAGCAGCCCTGACCCCAGAGACAACAGAAGACTGGGGACAAGGAGTGGTTCTCCTTGGAAGCCATCGAGGTCAGGGAGCTTCAGGCCAACTCTGCCTTCCTGCCCTGCACCTCTCTGAGCCAAGCTTGGGCTGGCATCTTCGAGCGTGCACTGTGCTGGTCCTGAGTGTGGCTGTCACTGCTCCTCTCCAGTGAGCAGCCTGGGGCACTGGTGCGAGTCCACTCATCTGTCCTGCCCCTCCCCAGTCACAATCCCATCCTGCCCCCCAGGAAAGAGGGAGCGAATGTTTACCAGTGCTCACCCAGGACACACATGCTTTCCCAACCCCATCCTGAGGTCAGCTCCAGGCCAGACGCTCGGAGAGAGGACCGTGGGTAGGGAGAGGCCTGGGAGGAGGCAGCTGTGGGCCCTCCCTGTCTGCCCAGCAGCATGGGCCTGCAAGAGCCACCTCTTCCTGGAGGCATGCACCTGCAGCCTCTGCGGTGACCCTGTACAGATTTACACGTGTTTCTTCCAGGAAGATGCAGAGGTGCCAGTGAGCCCAGGTCTTCATTACCATGAAAAATGCCTACTTCCTGCTCACAAATAGGATTTTTAAAAAGTCAGCTCCTCCACTCTGGAAGTGCACACTGCATCATGAAGGAGGCGTCATTGTGCCGGGCTGGTCCTGCAGGGGTGGATGGGAAGTGACAGGCACGGTACTGCCCACGCTCACACCCGATGCCAACAAAGTCACAGAGTCTGGGGGCCACCAACATCCCTCAGCAGCTGAGATGACCAGGTCCCTGCTCTATTCAGCAATATCTTGATGCTTGAATGACCGTATGCCTGAACCCCATCAAGCAATGAGGGAACTGAAATGGGGAGATGCTGAGCATGAGGTAAGCACAGAATCCGGACCTGGCGGGGACCCTTTCCCAGTGGGCAGACGGAGGTCCAGAGAGGCTTGGGAGGACGGTCAAGGTTGCACAGGATCCCCATACTGAGCCTCAGGAGGTCAACTCACTACACTCGAACACAAGCTGGAGCTGAGCTGGGTGGATACAAGACTCCTGGGTGCTTGGAGGAGGATGTGGGGCTCGGAGACTCTGAGTGCCCAGGACAGAGCAGAGCAGGCCCCAGAGCCCAGGCACGAGGGGGGAGCCTATGTCCAGCCTCCCTAGGCTGCTGCAGGGGGCCCTGGCCTGTGTCCCAGGGCCGGGCTTCACCCCTGTGAGCACTTTGTCTACACAGATGAAGATGCTGACAGTCACCCTGAGAACTGTGCGCAGCACTGCTGAGCGCAGGACGGAGTGTCCACGGCCCAGGCAGCTTGGCTGGCCAGTGCCATCTCTGCCCATCTCTGCTCCTACCCTTCCCCACTACAATTCAGTCCTGCACTCAGAGAGTGCAACTGGACACTGAAAGTTCATTTGCTCTCTGCTTCGGCTGCTTGTTATGGCCCATTTGTGGACCTTTTCCCCACTAAAACATAAGCCTTGCATCCTTGTAAACATAAAACATTAAAATAGCTGGGCCATGACTACAGACAGCTGCGTGCAGCGCCCCAGAGACTGCATCCGTGCAGCCCAGCACGAGGAGATGAAGAGTAATTACAGAGGCTGCTGATTCGAGATGGGGTCACATGCCATAACCCGTCACGAATGGAAAACCCTGCTGAGCCAACGGTGTACTGTGTACACCTGACCTCCCGAACATCTCCGCTCAGCCTGGCCTCCCAACATACTCCGAAGTGGGGCCGAATCGCCCAGCACACAGCTTGTTTCATAACAAAGTGCTGCGCGTCTCATGGACTGCGCACGAGACCAGAAGTGTAGACTTCCCACAACAGCGCCAGTTGGACTCTGGACCCAGGGAGACCCAGGCCCAGAACCCCAAGCCTGGCAGGCCAGGAGCAAGGAGGGGCTCATTCCAGAGGGAGAACCAGATTCCAAGAGCCTCAGACCACAAATGGTGTGGATCCACTGAAACTTTCTGCCCAGCGGATTCTGAGAGTCCTGGACGTGACTCTCCAGGCACCTGCCCAGGATTAATGCCTGCAGAGCTGGGGTTGTTCTGCTGAACATAAACCAATGCCAGGTGGAGGGGGCAGCAGAAAGGCTTCCTGCGGGAGTCCTCCCCTGAGGGAGTCCTCCCCTGAATCCTGCCACAAGATGAGAAATGCGACATGGTGCTCCTGGAGGACAGGCAACCTGAAGGCACATGGGCGCTGGTTTTCACGATTCTGAGACTGACAGGCACCAAGCTCTATCCCAAGGCAAGGACCACGCACTCTGACATCCTCACAAGGGGCCCGAGTGGGCACACCTACGGAGTGACAGCCAGGCTCCCACATAAGCCAGCCCTCTGGGGACAACCCTTAAGACCCCAGCAGCCCACAGTCCTGCTCACCAGCACCCTCTGCCTGTCACACACTACCTGCTCTGTTTGTCCACAGTCCCCCTCTGCTTCCTTGCCTGGCTGGCCCTGGAATCTGAGAGCCCCCACACCATCTGCTCAGGGGTCACAAGTCTTCCTTGTCTGCAGGGACACCGCGAGTCCTACCTGTTCTGCTGGAACGACACCCCTGCCCAAGCTGTGTGCCTCAGCTGTCCGCCTCCTGTGCAGCTGGGCCATCTTAACCGGCCAAGGTCACTTTGGGTAACCTTTCTGCTCAAGATCAAACCTCTCTGGAGATCCATCCCTGAAAGTAGAAGGGATGGGGATAAAAGCAAATGCAGGACTAATATATAAAATATACAAATAACTCATAAAAATTAGACCCTCCCAAAATAAAAGACCCAATGAAAAAATGGGCAAGTGAAATGAACAGATGCTCAGAAGAATAAGTACAAACTGCCAATAAATACATTAAAAAAGGCTCACTATCACCAGCCACTAGAGAAATGCAAATTAAAACAACCTTGAGATTCCATCTTACCCTAGAAGTAATGACCATCTTCAAGATCAAATAACAAATGTCTGGGAGGCTGCAGGGCACAATGAAGCCTTTGGCACTGTTGGTGGGAATGCAAACCAGTGCAACCGCTACTGAAATCAGACCCAGCTATTTCCCTTCCAGGTATCTTTCCCAAAGAGTCAGACATCATGGTACAGTGATCCACACACACTCATGTATATAGCAACACAACTCCTAACAGCTATATCTTGGGAGTGGCTTTTATTTCTTTTAAAATAAATGGATAAAGAAAATGTGGTATTTACACACAATGGAGTACTACTCTGTTGTAAAAAGGATAAACTTGAATCACTTATAGGAAAATGGATGCATCCTGAGATTATAATTTTAAGCAAAATAAATTAGATCCACAAACTTAAATACTATATGCTTCTCCCTGTATGAGAAACCTAGATTATGAATAAAGAGCAAAACAAAAGTTGGACAATGGGAAATAGGGAGACAGATCTTCCTTGCACCCTAGGAAGCTGAGGCAGGAGGAACTCAAGTTCAAGCCCAGTTAGGGCAATTCAGCAAGACCCCATCTAAAAAAAAAAAAATTAAAAGGCTGGGGGGTGTAGCTCAGTGCTAAGGCCCTGTGCTCATTCCCCAATACCTTGAGAAAAGAAAAGCTTATTCCGCAGTGTGGAACTTTTAAGTGGTGGGGGGGAGGGACGGGGACAACTCCTTCGAAGGGGACACTAGGACCCCGCCTTTTCCTCCCTCCTCTTTCCTCCCTGGCTTATGGAGAGCTGAGTGGCTTTGCTCTAGTACCCGGGCCCTAAAGCAGCACAGTTAATCAACCACAGACTGAACTCTCCAAAACCAGGAGCCAAAATAAACCTTCACACTCCTCTCAGGTACCTGCGCCTACAGTGCGAAGCAGACAGGCCAGCAGCATGGGCGGTCAGAGGATGTGGAATGATAATGGCGGTGAAGCGGCCCAACTGCCTGGCTCTTTAGAAATGCACACAGAGGACCCAGAGAGCTGGCTGGATTAGCCGCCGGAGGCACGCAAGGCTGGGAGGTACATGAGGAACCTCCTGGGACACGGAGATGTTTCCATCTTCACCCCGGAGGTGGAGAGTTAAGCCTGTTCCCACACAGCGCTGTCCATGGCTTCAGAGCATGAGTACAACAGAGAGGCGTGCCCTCTGTTATGCATACACAAGACCTTAATTGGAAGTCCAAAAAGTACAGGCAGTACTAAACAAATTACCTCTGCATGTATCATGGGATCGGGCAAACAAACATACATCAAAACATACATAGGATCCAGGACGGTGGTCTCTTCGGGGAAGGTACAGGGCAGGCTGGGAAGGGTCGTGGCAAGGCGTGCTTTGTCTGTGACTTGAATTCCGCTTCCAGGCTGGACGGGGAGCACGTATTTCACGCTCCGCCTGTGTAATATCATCACGAACAGGGTGAACAGGGCCAAGTGTGGACCAGGGTGAGTGGGTGAGGAAACACACCAGAACTGTGCTGAAGCTACCCCGGGGACCTGGGCCGGGGACAGCATGTACGGATCACAGCAGCCTTGCACAGGCACTGGACACAGGCTGCCCCCTGGCTCCTGGCGCCTCTTGCCTGCTAGCCAACCTCAGCTCGATGGGGGCACCTCTGTGCCTGGATTCTGGGGTGCCAGCTGCCATTACCAGTTCTACTGCCCTGTAGCAAGTATCTCCCTCAGCCCCAACCTTTGCACCTGGCATCCCCCAATGCCCCTCCACTGTCCACACTCAAACCAAGGTCTGCTCCACCCCATGGCTGCCCTGCCTGGCTCCGCTCTGCCTCCAAACCCTCACTCCTCCTACACCCTACACGCATCACCCGTGTGCCTGTGTCAGTCCGTCCAGGGCCACCATCCGGGCCAGCCCCATCATCCATGCTTGGTCACGTGATGGCCTCTCCGTGGGCTGCCCCCACACTCCAGGTGCCACTCCAACAGTGCCCCAGCACGCACCCTCCAGGGAGTCCTCTGACACTGTCACTGTCTATTGCCAACCTGGCAGCCACGTCCTTCAGCCTCTGCTTGGTTCCATATCTGTACCCAGCAGGAACGTCCACATAATCTAGGGTCCCCTGAGGCCCCTGGCTTGGACACCCTCACCTTCTTTCATCTCTGCTAAGCCGAGCCCCTGGTTTCCAAGGTACCTCAGCTTCCCCAGGACACTGCCGGTTTCCAGCCCCTGCCCGCTGTTGCGGTAGTTCGGGAGAAAGAAAGCAAACAGTTCCGCTGATCCACTGTTCCCCTCCCCCTCGCTCTGCTCCGACTGGGCTCAGTTAGCACAGATTAAACATGCAGCGCCGCAGTTCCCTGGAAGACAGCGCTTCTGCCCCCAGAGCGGCAGTCTCCACTGACTGGCCGCCTGGAGTCCTCCCCTGAGTCCTCCTCAGATGCCTCGGCCCTCTGTGCGGGCCTTGGAGCTGTGGCCTCATCCTGACAGTCGCCCGCATCTGGGGCATGGCCAGTCCTGAATGCTGCCTGGAGCTGGCGCGGCCGCTAGTGCAACCCCGCAGCTCTCCGGGGCTACGGCTCACACCCTCTTCCCATCACAAGGGAACAGGCAGAGCCATTACCCACGCGTCACTGAGTGTCCCGCAGCGGGAGGCCCGGGAAGGACAGCCCAGCCGCAGCACAGTCT